>JAPMOB010220204.1:0-48235 GCA_029875015.1 Lepomis gibbosus | reverse complement strand
TGCTCTTTATGAAAAGCGCTGTGAGATAACTGTTGTTGTGATTTGGCGCTATATAAATAAAATTGAATTGAATTGTTACAGGAGGTGTGCACTGGGCCATGTGCATTTACCTGTGCTGAAGAAGGCCTTCACTGGTACAATTCATCCTACCAACATTTAAAAAGTAGACTTGGTAAAATGAATTAATTAGCCTTTTATATATGTGTTTGTGTTTATTTAAGTCACATCTAATTTAAAAAGTGTCAAGATTTCAACAACTCATTATTTCCTGAAATTAAATTGTGTTTTATAAAACTTTGTAAAAAGTTGAGTTCACAAGACTCCATGAAAGCACTTAAATCAAAAGTTACTATAATGACAGTTAATGTCGGCAGAGAGTGAATATGTTCATAACTTCAGTTAATGCAGAGTTATTGGGTAATACTTTATAATATGTCCAGCAAAGTACAGTGTAATTCTGTATAATGTATTTTTTGTACTAATGGTGTACCAGTACAGGGAGGAGAACAAGATGAGAAGTTGAGAACTTAAATAAATGTATACTGTTGGTATCTTTTAACTAAGTTAAGGCTAAATCCAAGGCTTGTGCAAGGCTCTATTAACTGTGTGTCACTGTTATGTTGACGATACACAAACGCCAGTTCCACTTCCACTCCCCTCCAGTACCCTTTCTGCATGTTTACATGATATACAGTCTTGGATAACAACTTACTACTTACAACTTAACAATAGTAAGACAGAGCTACTGCTCATTGGTTCCAAATCTACTCTGTCAAATATCAACATCAGCTAACTCCCCATTATTGGAGCTGTCATATCTGTCTTCACGCAGGTTAAGACCCTTGCGGTCATATTGGACAGCACCTTCCCTTTCTCCAGCCATTTCAATAATGTATCCTGGAGTGCCTTTTTCCATCTGCGAAACATCTCCAGACTATGCCTGGAGATGCCTGAATGGAAGTTTTAGTAAATGTTTTATCACATCACGCATCGATTACTGCAATGCAAATTTAGCAGGTATCCCCAACAAACTTATTCACAGACTGCAACTCATCCAAAATGCTGCAGCAAGGATCATAACACGTCCACAGAACATGTCATTCCTCTGTTGATTCAATTATACCGGCTCCCTGTATCACAAAGGATTAACTTTACAATATTACTATTAACATTCAAAGCCCTCCACAATCTGTCTCCTACTTATCTCACTGACCTGATTCAGACTTATACTCCAGCTCGTTCCTTGCAGTCTTCCACAATAAGACTTTTGGCACTACCAACCATCAACCTCAGTACAATGTGTGCTAGGGCCTTCTCCTACGCTGCAAAATTATTTACCTACCTACCTAATTTGGTTTTGAATGTTTATGTTTTAGTCAAACCATTTAAAATTTCAATGTGTTTAAGTCTAAAACCTGTGACTTTAATGGTTACACAACTATACACACTCAGCCAGTACACTCTGAGACACAACACTGTTGTAAAGAGACTTCAAAAAGTACTGAAAACAATTCACAACCAAGAGACTAAATCCATAAAGAACAGGCAGAGATGTGGGCCCTATCATGGACAAGGCTCTAGAAAAGAAGCTAGATGACCAAAGAGCCATATTCCATGACAGCAGCAGCAGCAAGCAAAAGGAGGAAAAGGGGCTCCCCACTGAGACCAAAAGCCGAGACTCTACGCCAAGAGGTGGAGGATGTCCACGACGGTCTCCAGTCCCAGGCTCCAACTGGAGGAAGCAACTGACTCTTAAAAGGCACCTACAAGTAACTACCGTCTGCAGCAGGAAAAAAATGAGGTTGATGGCAGAGCATAACAGAGCCATCAGCAGGAGCAGGCTCCAGGAGGCAGAGAAGAAATTACATGAGGAGCGGAGCTTGAGACTCAAGTGTGAAAAGGAGGTGCGGGGGCTCAAAAGAGATATCAAAAATGTGAGTCTGTCCTCCAAAGCACTTCCAGTTGAGTCCCTGGATTAGTCAAATAACACAGAGAAAAACAAAGAGGAGCTCATAAGGGACTTGAAAGAGCTGTAAAGGCTTGTTGCAGATACAAATGATCAGTTTCAGGCTAAAAAGCTGAAAGCTGACATCAACAAGAGAGAACTGGAGCTGGCCTCCAAATTGAAAACTCAGGAGGAGACCAGTCGGGCGATGGAGAAAAGGTGCTCAGAAAGCAGATAAAGCTCCAAATGTGCAAGCTGATCACAGAGACCTTATACCCTCTTGTGGTCATTGGAGAGGCCGATGCTCCAGAGATGGTCCCTCAAACACCAAAGAAGCCATCTGTGTGGAAGAGATTCAAGAAATCTGTCACTCCAAAATGCCTCTGCAAACACAAGGAGATGGGGGAGGATGAGGATCAGGGTGAAACACACACACACACACACACACACACACACACACACACACACACACACAAACGCACACACACACACACACGCACACACACACGCACACAGGCTGTAACAGGCCTTAGGGAAGCCTGGAGGTTCAATATTTAGTCCTGACAGAAGGAAACCAGCTTGTTTCTGTCTTTCAGGACCTTGCATGTACCCACCATGTCTGAGTGGGTTTAGCACTGGTACTCCTAAATCCTCCCACAAACCAAAAACATATGCAATAATTGGATATAAAAACTTAAATACATTCTTTAAATATATATACTTTCTGTATATTTGTATTTCTGTAGAGATGTTTCATACTGTTGCCTTACTATTGTTCAAAGTGAAAATATTAAGGTGTGTTATAATCAAATACTGTGTTTGCAGAGTAGCTCCCAACTGTGTTTCACTAGTCATAAAGAAGGTAGTGGGTTTTTTGTGTGCTGTTGTGTCTGTACTCCAGCACATTGGAATTTAAATTACACACCGAAGTGCTCAGCAAGGCTAAGAAACGGTTTTCACAGAAGTGAAAAAAGAAATGGTTTGAAAATGTAAAACAACAATAGCTGTAGAAGGCCAGTAATTATAGTTTATGCTTCCTTACACAAAAAGTGAGGGGTTTGACTTGAAACAAAGTGGTCATATTTAAAATTTGATCCATAGACATCAGCTGACACCTGCTTTGGCTGCCGTGACCTTAGTCTATTCTTCACCATGTGAAACACATGCTTATTTGTACTGAGGTCCAATAACTCAACCAGGATATTCTACTTTTGATCTCCAATTGCTCCCTGATGTCCTGATCTGTATCTTTTGGATAATTGTCCCAGTGCATTGTCCTAAAAGCCAGCATTTCAACAGGATGGTGATAATTTAATTTCAAATCCAACAAGCAGGAGTAGTGCTAAATGGGAGAAAACGGCAGCGTTTCTACACATGTAGCTGATGTAAACGATGTAACGATGCGTGTTTGTGTATGTATGTGAGGGCCACCGGAGCACTGTTGTGTGTCTCCTTTCAGACAGCTTTTCCTCTGTGGGCAGGTGGTGTTGAAGCCCATCCAGATGGGCTGTAAATCATGCCTGTTTTCTTGCCAACTCTCAACATAAATATCCCAGAAGGAACACAGAAGTTACCTTGGGGTCTACCATCTTTCAATCCCCTGTCTACGCCTCGCCCGCCTCTCAAATAACTTAATCTTTGACAGCTTTTCACTCTGTCACATTTTTCTGTCACCTCCAGGTCCCCTTTTTTCCTACTTTTATCTCTTACTGGCTTGCTCACTTACTTTGCTGTATACTTTTCAGTTTTTACAAATCTTTCTTTTTTCCCCTCTTAACTTGTCCGAAACTCTGTCTGTCTAAGCCAGCTTCCTTCTGTATCACGTTCTCTTGCTTACTCTTACTTTAATTTTGTTTTTCCCCTTTCTGGACATTTACCCCACTTTCTCGTCTTCACCCTTGGGTGTTTGGCTAACCTGTCGCTTTGGCACTCGCTCAGCCGTGTCCCACAGCCATCTGTCAGCATCTGTTTAATCTCACATCAGCACATGTCTCTCTCACCTCCTCTCACCTGTCTTGCCTCCTGTCTGCCTCTCCCGTCTGCTCGTCTTTCACCTGTGACCTATGGGAGCATATAGGACCGTATGTGTGTGTTGTCTCAAGTCTGCCCTTATCACGGAAGCCCACCTGGCCAAGATTTCTGGTGTTCTACCTCAGCTGCCACCAAAACACACATAGTCATGTGTGTAAACACACCAACAACTGCTGCAGTCAACAGCATTAGTTCTATGGAAGACGGAAGTAACTTAAGGAGAATGTGGAAAGTTTGAAAGTATATGTGAATTTTCATCTTTCTGTGTTTTGAAAAAGTTTGTATAGTATAATCTATATGTGTGTATATGGAAGCATCAGACAGAATGTGTGTGTGAGTGTGTGTGCATTCATATTTGCATGGGTGTGTGCGTGTAGGTGTAAGGGTGTTTTTTTAATCATAGATAGCTCGAAGTTATCACTCACTAATCCTCTAATGACCCGGCACAGTTTAGATAAACCTGCCTCCTCAAATGCAAACTCGTCAATGGAAGAGAAAGCACAAGGCCCTGGCCTCCTGTCATTTTTCCCTGCATTCCTCCACCATACTTTCTTCCATTCCTGCAATCTTCAATCTACTGTCTGAATCCACAAAACTTATTTCCCACCTTCTGTACCCTTTACATTTCCCTCTTCCATCCTTCTTCCTTTTCTTATTTCCAAACAAAGAAAAGATTCTCCTTTCCCATATACTGTAGATACATTCCTATTTTTCTACTCCCTTAGTTTCCCAATTCTTCATCATCTCCCTCTTTCCATCATTCACTACTACATAATATAATTCCCCCCTTCTTTGTCTATCCCTCTTTCTCCCATTTGGTAGCTGATATCTTCCTGTTCTTCTTTGATACCTCATTCTTAACTTCCCTTGATCTATCCTTTCTTTGTTCCTTAACACCCTGTTCGCCTTTTCCTCCTTGATCCCTACTTTCAGCATTCCCTACCAACCGATTCCTTCTTCCTTCCTTGATCCCTCATTCCTTGATTGCTAGATTCCCTCTTCAATCCCTCTATTAGCTCTCTATAATGACAACCACATATCCCTCTCTCCCTGATCCGTGCAGCCCTTCCTTTACACCATCCATCACTTGTCTGGTTCATTTCTTCTTTTTCCTCTTATCTCTGTAGAGAAATATAGTGCTGGTGTGGAGTTACTGGAAACATTTGTTTCACCAGAGGCAAAAACAGAAGCCAAACACAGGCAAACATTAGAACACTAACTCAAATGCCATACTGAGCAGCTCAAACAGGCCCACAGTCCTTTTGGTAATACATACTCCGTTGTTTCTGCTCTGCTCAATTAATCTGGCTCAGTCAAGACTGCGCTGAACTGTCATCATAACACTAATAAAGAAAAAGCTTTGAGCTGTTTGCATTAAGTGGCCTGCTTGTCTCAAACTGTCAGTTTGCCTGCGGCTCTGGCTCGGCACATGTTTTGTCCCTCTCTTTCCACTCGTTTATTCCACTGTGGCCGGGGCACAAATCCCCTCATCATCTCAAAGAAAACACTAAAGGCAACACGGCCTCGTAAAGCCTCATTAGGCTTAATGACCTTTAGTGAGCACAGAACAGACACTGTATGCCTGTATGTGTGTGTGTGTTTGAATCACGTATATGCAGGTATACATTTGTGTGGGGCTTGTACATTTACTTCTTTCCATATGTGTGTGCATGGATATGTGTGTGTGTGCGCAGTGTGCGTGTCCTCCGAGAGCAGGGCTAGCTCAGAGCCACAATGCATCTTATTCAGCAGGGTCCCTGGATTAAAATGTAATTTCATTCAAAGTCGCAAATTGGGTTTTTTACTGTACTAATCTTCATTTTACTAAGCAGAATGAGGTATGTCATTAAAAAAAAGAAGTGACTTAATGAAAGAATGCAGGATGGATAGATTGCAGAGGGGAAAGTAGTTCTCCACCAGAACAATAAAGGTTATTCCAAATCATAAACAGTAAAAGCTTCGTGAATTATCCACATCAGTGTATCTGAGTGTGTTTTTTAGTAATTATATTTTAGAAAAAGGTATGACAATGTCATCAAATTAGCAGTTTAGGCATTCAACTAATGCTATGATTCAGAGGGACTAAAGCACGGTAACAAGTACAAGAGATTGGAGCAACAGTAGAAATGCCTTTTTACTAATGTGAATATATATAATATATAATTAAGTTCTGGGGGGAAAAGCATGGCAGGTAGAAACCACATTCTTTTTTCAGGAATATTATAATATAATATTTAATGTGGAAATAACTGAGCTAACTGAACTACAAAGAGAAAAAAATGAATGGTATTCAGAATTACACACTGTGAAATATAGTCCTGTACATTGTGCTTTATGGAAGAATTTCAGGGTACATTTCAATACTTTTAAGAGCAGCTGGGGGTAAAGTGACAGTAACTTAGCTGCGGGAACACAGCTTCTACTGTGAACTATGACAAATAATGAATTCCCACCATACCACTCCTCTCACCTAATCACATTGAGGAATCAGCAAAACCATTTCCTTTAGCTCTTCCCCCTAATACATTTCCGGAATAGAAATCATGATCCACAAAATAATTCCCTGAAATATTATCAGCAAATCTAGAATTGTTTGGTGAGACTGCGCTTTAAAAAGGCTGGCCGCATAAAAAATAGACTGAGATTGCAAAGATGTTCTTTTTCAATTAAATATGTTGGCAATTGCGCAACCAAATTATTTTATTCTATAATGACTATACTACTACTACTACCAACACACCCTAACATACTGGTAGAATACCAATTTGAAATCCCAGCTCATTCATTTCTTTGGTTAATTAAGGTTATTTTTGGATTTCTTCACTTAAACATCAAATATCCTTAATGTAATTTACTTACTCTCATTCCATGAAAGGCCACTGATGAACAAATCACCTGCCCAAATGTTCATTATGGTAGGAATTAGAAGCCCATTTCCTTTTTCTTTCCCCTCCTCCCTCTGTCCCCTCTTTCTCCCATCCTCCCTGCCATAGATGGACAGGAGAGATTTACAATTAGGGGTCACACGGTGGTTCTAATTAGCTTAAGTAGGTTGGGAGGAATAAGCACTTCCTCGCTGAGACGCATCACAAAGTCCCACAGCTCTGTCTGACTAAGCAGAGAGAAAAGGAACACAAATGGACAACCGACCTGTTTTGGTTGGCCTTTCTGTCGCCCTGTCTGTCTGCGTGCTTTTGTGTCTTCCTGTCTTCGCCGATGGTGAAAATTTCCTGGCATTGCAACTCAGGAATATTTTGACATCTGAGAACTAAAAGAAATGTACTCGTCAAGTACATAATGATGACAACCTTTCAGCGGTGGGTTTGAGTGTAGTGAAAGGTAGTCTGGAAATCATCACAACCACCAAGAAATGTCACACATGAGCCCACTGTGACTGTGCCAAGCTCATTTCGTTGTTTTCATCTTTGGATGAAACGTGAAATATTAAATTAGCTGACAGTAAAGAAAAATAATACCGTGCCAAATACTAGTTAATTCTTCTTCTTGGTCTTTTTCTTATGGTCATGTCCTTTGACCTTGAGGACATCTATTTAGCCTGTGATGGAAACACTCAATAAGTCACCTTTCTTTTTTGAGATAAAAATGTTAAAAATGTAGGACTACTTGACAGTTGAAAGGAAGCATGGCAAGTGTGTTTTCCTGCATGTGCAAGAGTCTCTCTTTCTGTCTGTGTGTGCCTCTGATGTCCAGCGAAGGGATCTGTTCACCAGAAAAACATGGGCTCAATTCCCAATACCCTGCAGAAAAATATCCACAATATCAAACACTCAGGGGAGATATCTCTCCTTCCAAAAACAAACACAAAAAACCTCCTCTTTTTGGATCAATCTGTGATGGTTCCGGCAAATATTTGGCAGAGGCGTTTATTTTGTCTCTGCATTTCTCCAGCCCTCCTTGTCCCTCTCAGGAGCACTCCTCTCCCACTGATTCCAATATGTAAATAGCATTTTTAATTAGAATTATATCTTCTCTTTGTGTATTTTGATATCAGCAGAGTAACCAGTGGACGATTCCCTGTGTGTACAGGTTAACAATTTGCCTTCATTGTTAACCCAACCCGTTCGTCACTGCCCTTTCTGTGTGTGTTTAAGAACCTGTCCCACCTCCTACCAGCCTCCTTTTATTTTATTTCTCACAATACTCCCAGTCTATGGAGGTGCACCCTGGAGTGTTAGAGACTGCATTACAATACGGTCTCTAACACTGGACATGTATTGAAAATGAAATGTTTTAGGGCAACAGCTAGCAATTTTTTTTATTGTTTTAGATAAAGGCATTTTTTATGATCAGTTGTTGACTGTGTAAAATGACACAAGACTTGACTGCTTAAAATAAGAAGAAAACAATGTAAATGAGCAGCATATGCTTAAAGGTGAGAACATGTAAACAGACAGTTTGCCAGTTTTGCACCATACTGTTTACCCATACACTGTCACAAGAACAGAAAGGGAACATCCTGGATATTAAAGTATGTAATATTCTACACAAGTTTCTAATTTCTATTATATTTTATTCTATTTCTGGTGCTAAAGGGCTGATTCTTCTTCACTTCCTTCTCTTAAAGGTCACCTTTCCTTGATCACACACTGTACTAGCTATTACTCCTCATTGTAGATACCCTGTTTTTCTTCTAATTATTAAAACTATATGATGCTGTGGCCAGATACCCAGAACACAAAACTTTCTGACGCTGAGAAAAAATAATTTCATGAATTTAATACATGGCTGAGGCACTTTTGGTTAGCATAAAACACAAAAGCTAACCAAAACAGGCATCCATCCATATGAAAATGCTGTTTGACAGTAGTGCTATAAATACAGAAAAGCTGAAGCAAGGAGACACGGAGAAAGAGTGTGATGGTTGTTTCTCTTTTGCCCACTGACTGCTTGGCACAGTTCTGTAAACTGAAAGGCCTCCCACAGCTAAAAAAAAAAACCCTCTCCTCTTTCCAGAGCCCACCCTTTCTTCTCTTTCTCCCTTCATTTCTCCTCTCTCCCTCACTTATCTGCTTGCATTGCCGACACATTCGTCAAGTGGTGTGACTTCTCATTCATGCTAGCTTTATTGAAATCAAATAAGCAATCCATTGTTGACAAAGAGACGCGACAGAACAACGATTTCAGGCTTAAACTATAGTTCTCCCCCCCACCCCTCCCCTCCCTTGTGCTCTCCTCCCTGTCTCCCTGATGCCGCCTCTTAGTTACGAATGTGTGTGAGTGTCTCAGTTGAACCTGTGTGAAAGTTGAAAGTCCTCTTTATGTGCACGTGCCTGTCTGTGTGTGGGGTGTCTTGGTCACCCCTGTGTCTGTGTGTATGTGTGTGAGAGACGGGGAGATGCAGTGGGCTGCTCAGTTGGATAGAGGCGGATATGACTGGAGCTGGATTGACTGACTGGCAAGCAGCTCAACTGCTGCTGGGAATACTAACATGACAAACACTCACACACATGTTGATTGCCTACCTACACACATTGAGCAATAACAAGATGCACATAAGCATCCATGTCTGATCACACACAAATAGCACAAGCTACAGAACCACACCTCTCTACGGTATCCATCTATCAGTATCTCAACTATTTGAATCATTCACTATGAAAGGTGCCAAAACACAGCAGTCTTCAATTATACATACACGCGCTCGCACACAAGTACACGCACACACACACAAATACACATACACTCTCTCTCTCTCTCTCTCTCTTATACAGAGAAAGACCACACACACACAAACACACATATACACACAAAAAGAGCTTAAACAGGGGGGACAAAAGCATTTCACTTTTAACATCTGCTGCTGGAGGGCATGAAGGTTCAGTCCAACACCACGAGATACCAGATATGAAACTTGCACGTATGGGTCCTGAAGGTTTACCAGCAAAGCTCAGCTGACATCAATGTCAACATCAGACTTTGCTGGAGAAAGATATTTGGTGGTGCAATTTAAAAAAACCGAAACATTGAGTCTTTAAATCTACTGTTACAACAGTTATCCACATGTGTTCTTGCTATTCAGCTCCTAATACTATTATTCTAATCACTCTAGGCATTAGAATAATTGCTCTTGTTATTCCAGTTTCAATTACCTTTGCTTACACTTTTCCTTTCCCTTTAGCAACACTTAAAATTCTGGCAGGTGAGAAGATTTGAGGGGAAAATCCTTGCCACAGGCTATTGGGTCAGTCAGAGGTTCACTCTACTATTAACCCTTTGATAAAGGTCCAAATGAAAATATGTTTGACCTTAGAGCAAGGTGTGCAAAGTCCAAAAACAATAAAAATACACTTAAATGACGTTTGATGTTTTCTGTTCCTTTTGAGATGCCTGCTACAGGTGAACAGCACACAG
This sequence comes from Lepomis gibbosus, assembly GCA_029875015.1. Lineage (NCBI taxonomy): Eukaryota > Metazoa > Chordata > Actinopteri > Centrarchiformes > Centrarchidae > Lepomis > Lepomis gibbosus. Next base: position 37,887 of record JAPMOB010220204.1, on the reverse strand, counting down.
ACACTCACAGAATCCATACCTTAGTCACAAGAGGTTCTGTGTCCTCCAGGATGGAGATGAAGGGGATTTCCAGGAAAGACGAGATGAACTCCACCTGGATCAGCTCCTCCCTGGAGCGGGGGAAGGCGAGCACGGCGGACACCCCCCTGACCACCAGGTCCTGGCAGGCGCTACGGGACAACGACTCCGGGTCCCCTCCCGCGGGCGATCGAGCCACCATCTCCAGGCTCAGGTTGTAGGGCAGTAGAGGAGGTGTTTGGGAGGTTGTTGTGGAGGAGTCTGCCCCTCCGTTCTGATGCCGAAGGCTAGCCAGGGCGCGGTTGAGCGCGTTTTGTATCCGTGCCGGCTGGCGGGTCGGCAAGAGCGCACCGAGGCGCACGGTGTGTCCTATCCGGGCAAGGATGTGGCAAGGCTGCGGGTGCGGGAGGCAGGGCTCGGGGGAGGAGAGGACGGTTAATAAAAGAAGCAGCAGGAGCGGTCGGGCAGAGAGGAAGAGGAGATGAGGTCTCCCGGGGGCGAGGCAGTAGGTCCAGAGTCCAGAGAGAGACACCATGCTGCAGCTCCGACACACAACAGAGGAGGACTGGGCTCTGCTCAGCGGGAGATGGCATAGCTCCCTCTTTCTCCCCGCTGTTCTCGGACTTGATGTTTCTTTTCTTTCCCCCTTTTTCTTTTGTTATTGCGCGCTGTCGACGGTGATTTGTCGGCGTTTTGACGTTTTCGCTTCTCACCTCTTCAAAGTTTTTATGTCAACAGTAAAAGACGCGCTGTTGAAGGAGAGGGGAGATGAGCGCTCACAGCTTAGAGCGGTCGCCCCGCTTCTGTCAGTCTCTGCTGGAGGAAGGCACACCAGCTGTGAGATGTGTGTGTGTATGTGTGTCTCGGTGTGTGTGTGTGTGTGTGTGTGTGCGCGCGCGCGCGCGTCCATGCGCCGGCCAATAATCTAACCTCTCACGGAGCCTGCCTCTTGTTGAATTTTAATGAAAATTCGTCGGGTAACATTTCCTTCCGCTTCTGAGAGAATTTCCCAGAGAGAATTTGCACTCAGTGTTTTCATTCAGAATTGAAACAACAAGCAATAGAAATTTATTTTATGTAATTATTTTATGAATCTTAAGACAGACAATCCAATATAGAAGTTACTTTGTTCCTTTTGAACAAATAATGAGGTATGTGTTTGCAGAAACACATACCTCATTATTTGTTCCTCAACAATTTGCCCTAAGGTATGTCAGAAATCTTTCCAAAAATACAAATTTAAAGCTTGAGATAAATATACAGCTAGTTTCAAAAAGATCAATTGAATCCCGCTATAGATGGTGGCCATTTGTTTTGTGAGGTAATTGGTCACTTTTAAGCACCTTTGCTGCTCTGACCACAGTGTCCATGCCAGGATGGCCCACACAAAGTTAATAGCTTGCTGAAATCTCAATTTTCCTCTTAGATTTATTCCCACTTCCTTCCTACCGTCCAAGTAGAACATTATCCCTTGTGTAACCACATCTTTTCAGCACCATGGACAGCGCCAATGCCATAAAAGAGATCTACTGTGCATGCTAATTTGGCTTCATGCAAGGGACAGCACTCAGTCCTTCCTTCATTCATTCTGCACTCACTTCTCTCTCCCCTGATCTAATTTGCCATCCTTAGAGCAGAACATTCAGTAAATCTCTAGTGCTATCTGGGCAGCGGTGTGCATTTCTTGGGGTCCCCACACCTTTTCTGATAATTCCTTGTTTGTCCAACCTCTGATGCTTCAAATGTTTATCGTTCTCTCTCTGTTTTCCTTTCTCATTCTCTGCAGTTTTGGCATGGAGCGAAGCTGCAGGGTCATTTCAGTGTGAGTTCTGACATGAAAAGGTTTCTCAGTCAAACCTGCAGATAGAAGTATCGTTGCCTCTCTGTCTCCCCCACACACACATTCCTGGGATCAACAAGTCATTTCACAGCCTGCTGGGTGACCTGGTGTGATACTGGTGCCGTTTACTGACAAATCTGATGCAGTTGGGCAAAAAGTGTTTTCTTACCTGTCTTCCTTCTCCTCATGCTTCACTTGCTCCATATAGAGAAAAGATGAAAACCAACACTGTCGGCTTTGTTCTGCTGCAGAAACCAGCAGCATTAAACTTGCATGGATCTTCACACACTCTCCCTTAGGTACCCGTTGAAGCCGGGCAGGACAAGCAACTACAAACAATGTCTTTCTAAATTTATTTCTCTCTGTTTACATTGCAAAATCACTAGTTTATATTGTTAATCTAATTTTAGTGGTGATTCAGTGTTACTTCAGTGATCTTACAGAACACAGTAACACACATGCAACACACACAGTATAAGGGAAAATAACAAGACACAGGATGATGGAAGATGCTTAAACAAGTAACTGAGCCTGTGCCCAACACATGCCAAGAAGATAACCTGCAGTTTACCTAGTTGCTTTTTAAGGATATCCATGTTTTGACAAGGACAGACAGAAACATTTTGGAATTGAGGTGTAGAGATTCACATAAAGAACTATCTATTAGTTATGAGAAAAATATGGCCAATATGACCCTGATTAAGGACACAAGCCAAAACAATAAAGTTGTTCTACATACTACAAGTGTGTCTGGATTTTTGACATATTTGGTTATTCCTATAAATATAAAAATGTGAAGAGAAAACACACACAACTGCAACAGGATGTCCCCTAGTGGTTTGGGCAAAATGCCCTTGGGGAATCTCACACCTGTTTTTTTTCTTTGTCTGATTATTGTTGATGTGTTGAATATATAAAAGACCTGAATAGCATCTCTAAAAAAATCTAACCATTAATAATGTTTCCATGAAATAAACTACTAGCTTGTTTGCTTAGAGGAAAACCAAACTGCTAACTACAAATTTTAATCAGACAATAAAAGATCAGTGAAGAATAAACCATAATGTGTTGTTATAGACATTGTTATAAAACCCACCACAAAACACCTGGATTGGTGTGTGCATGATGGCACCATACATGCTGAAATTGCACTCAAACACCCCATAGTTTTGCCACTAAATATTTTATGTTCTTAAGGGGAGCCTCTTTCCCCATTGCCGCTTAAACATAAATACCACTCTAAAAATATTAATAAAATCACTCAAAATAGACATAGGCTTACAGTATAGAGAAAGCAGTTCAATTTAAATCTACCATGAAAGTGAAAAGAATTAACTGTGAAATAAATTATGTGCATTGTTAAGTATAGTCACAACTCTAGAGGCTGGTAAGTGGCTATGTGACGAATTGAAGCATGGGGAGCACTGGGAATACATATTTTTCTGCAGTAGGCATAAACAGAACTGAAAAAAGGTACACCCAGGTGTAATTTTATTTTTGGGCAAGGTGACATATTTTTTACACTTGTTGCTCTTTTGCATGGATATCAAGCCGTGTTTAAGAACAGAATACAATTACATTTCAGCAGCACAAAACATTCCAGGAGGATGCTTATTAAGGGTCTCGTGTGATTGCAAACTCCCTTTTGCATCCAATCACTGCACAGGGTAAAGCCATGACTGGGACATGTCCTTAGTTTGTCCCCAAAGGTTGTATACAGGTGTCCCACAGGTTCACTTTATCAGTATTACTGTTTCCTATTAGGAGCTTTGCCCCATGGGCATATTTGTTTTGATTATGTACATTGTAAGGGATTAATAGGGAGAATAGGATTAAGCAGGCATCAGAAACCCAATTAAAGTAGCCCTTCATCTTTTCTAGCAGGGGCCATGTCTCTGTTTCACTGTGTGAGATCCCTCCTCACTCCCTCATCACCTCCTGCCCTCTGTTTGGTCCGCACATCCTTGTACCTGTCCTCTGCCTTTTCATTTTAAATGTACACACATCCTCACTTTATCTGTTTCCTTTTCATTTACATCCAGCTCTACCCTTTTTGTCCTGCCGTCACCTTTATCCCTTTTTTCCTGTAATCTTTTCTTCCCTCAGTCTCCCTTTCATATTTTGTGTCTCTCTGAGGTAGACAGCAAATTTGCTATTTGCCCCAAAACATACAGCACACACCATTAAACCACATCAATGATTCATTCCTGAACCAAAAGTGTAATTACACTGGTAAAAGACTGCCGGAGAACACAGTGGTTCAGCTGAGGGGTGAGCCAACAACAACTGCCAATTTGAGTAAGGGTAAGTGCTCTTCTGTTAGAGGTGTGTGTACGAGTGTGAGTGTGTGTGTGTGTGTGTGTGTGTGTGTGTGTGTGTGTGTGTGTGTAAATGTAATCCTATGTAATCTGACAATACAAACCCAGGTAGCACAGAGGCAGTTGAAATGCCAGGGAGCTGTGAGTTAGTATTCCTGGCACAACGCTAAAGGCACTAATATCAGCTTTTAGCACAATGCTCACTAACAAGAAGCAAGACGGGAAGAAAGGGACAGAGAGAAGCAAAGGAAAGAAAGAAAGAAAAGACAAAAGACAAATAGTCAAATGTAGCTAAGCTGGAAGAGGTTGTAGGGACCAAGAGAAAGAACGCAAGTGAGGACAAGTGGGAATGTTTAGGGAAGATTTGGTGGTGGCGTGTGCTGTGTCTTTAGAGTTGAAACAAATTAAAGACAAGAGTTCATTCCTCTCAGTTCCTTTCACCCTCTGCTCCCCCTGATGTACAAAGACACTGGTCTATGGAGAGACTTATCTGGAAGCAACAGCAGCACACTGCATGTGTGTCTTTGTGTGCCAGTATGTGTGTGCCTCTGTTTTTCAAGTGGGTTTGTGTGTGTGTGTGTGTGTGTGTGTGTGTGTGTGTGTGCAGTGTATGGCAACATACGTGTGTGGCAAACTGCACACGTTGTGAGGGCTTCCCTGTATGTGTGTGTGTGTTACATTTTCTGCAAAGATTTCCCTGTTTTGTAGCACTACCGACATGTTTAAAGGCACTCACTCACATTTGTGGCATTGTAAGTCTAATTCTTTGCTGTGAACGCAGTTGAAAAAAATCTTGGGAATCTAGGAATGGAAATAATGGTGTGTCAGTTTGTTGGTTCCTTGATCCACCACTTCGGCTGATTGTCAAGACATTTTACACCATCTCCAGAGGATGATAAAGCCTAAGACATGAAATCTCCTGACTTTTCCTCTAGCATGACAGTTCAAAGTTTTCAGTTATTTAGTAAAATATCTCAACATCTACTAAATGGATATGCACAATATTTTGTACATATTTTGTAGATTTTTTTTCACCTTTTCCTTTAGTCCAATCATAAGGCTAACGTTTTTGGTTTAGAGTGAAATGTCACAAAAGCTGTTGCTATAGATGTTGGTATTGATTTTGTATAGATATTAATATTCCCATTAAGAAGAATTGTATTAATGTGGTGACCCCTAACTTTTAATCTAGTGCCAACAACAGGAAGTTGTAATGTCCCTCATCCTTTGGTTTATGTACATTTCCTTTCGCCACAGCTGTACCGTGTTTAGTGCTACTTAGCAAATGTTAACACTGAAATGGTGACCATGGTAAACATTCAGCTCAACATCAGCCTGCTAGTATTGTAAATGTGAGCATGTTAGCATGCCCCCATTAAAATTTAAAACTGAACTTAAGCTACAGCATCAAGGAGCCCCTAGTGTAGCAGAAGACACTTCTATCTTTTAACATTTGTTTTTGTCACTTGGAGGTTGACGCATATAGATTCATTCATGGTGCAGTTACTCCAACTTTGACCCAAAAAAAGTCTTATCCCATAAAATGTAAAGAATAACCTTGTGGGGACTTCATTTTTGTCCTTAAATGGAAGGTGGGTCCCCATAATGTGACTGTGTGAACACAACGTGACAATTTATCACTTGGCACGGGCCAGACAATTTAATTTCAAGTAGGAATTGATGCCAAATCCAGAATTATAGTTGGGGGAGATTTAAGTATAACATGCAACATTACACTTAACTCAATCTGTAAGTAAAGTCAATTATATTCATGTAGACCAATATCCCAAATTTGCTAAAAATGATACAAATAAACAGAACAACCGTCAGATAGCTGAGCTGCACCCTGGTTCTAGCCCTTGCTACTTTCATTGCACTAGCAGGATAAAAAGCTTTTGAAACAGTTTTGGACACATGGGACACTCAAACCTTTCTCTCCTGACAATCATGACAAAGAAATGCACTTAAGTGGTAAATAATTTCACACAAAAAGCTTTAAACAATCGAATGTGAGAATGAAATATTCAGAGTAGAGTTGGCCAATGCTGCATTTATATGTATTTTTTAAATTGAATTGTACAACATTTACACTTACACACCGTATGTTTGCACTGACCAGCAGCTGACCCTCTGTTTTTACCTGTTACTGGAAAGAACTGTGGCTGATCAGGAAATCAAGTTAATTTTTTGTCCTTAAAATGACCTTAAACAACAACATCAGATGTAACACTATACAAAAAGCTGCCACACAAAAAAAAAACTCAGTACCAGAAATATGAGAAATATACAGTTGGTTGGTATTTTCATGTTTAATGGATTGTCCTCACTATTGCCACACAAATGTCACTCTAACCCTAAGCCAGCCTGATGTATTGTCATCTACACTAGCAACAATTTTTCATAGCAAAAACATCATCAACAACACGTCTCATTAGCATATTGCCTGCAGTAAAAGAAAATCATCTTGAGCACTCCTGTGACCACACAAGTGGTTCCTTTTTCATGATTGAATTCACAAACCCATTAAGAACCAAACTGTCAAGGTAAGTTTTGGGAGGAATACATTGTTGTTGCATGAATAAAAACGGCGAGATGACTAATGGCAGGATAGTAGTAGATTCAGTCAAGGACCATCTGTGGTAGAGAGCTGCAATGATTAGCCCAAATAGTGTCCAAACGTGCTGTAGGCAAAACCAGCTCCCAGAAAAACATGCATGCATATATCCCATCTCAGTGAGCTTGTATGTGTGTCTTAGCATGTGTGTGATTGTGTTTAACCACAGTAAAGCACACTTACACACATCCAAACTGAGCGTCTGTGTTTGTGAGTGTATCCATACAAATGTGTCCTTAAGTGTGTGTTTGTGTCCGCTTAATCACCTCCCTATGAGACATTGTGGGTTTTTGCAGGTGACTGAGGTGAAGTCTTAATCAGGGCCTTTGGCAAGATTTCACTGAATAGATGTGCATAGAAGACAGAATATACGGTTAATACCCAAGTGATTATGTATTTGCGTAGTTGCACGCTTGGACATGACTGATTAATATGTGCATATTCTTTTTTGCACTATGCATGACATTATCAGAGCTGTGCATTTGTGTCCATACACACTTGTTGTTTTTTGAGGCTCTGTACAATAAGTTACACTGATCTTGTTGAGTAAAAACAACAATACCCTTCCAGAGGATTAGAAAGGCCTCATTTGCCTACAGTTTTGTTTCCTCCAAGCGTCTCAATTGACATTCAGAGAGGAGGGACTCAGCCCTAATTAGGTTGGCTCACACATTCCAAGATTCAACCAATCAATGGTCCGCTAATGGGCTGTCAGTCAAACGACAAGGCCTGGGACAGGTCAGGGTCGCTAGAGGAATGCCTTAATTTCTCAGCAGAACGGAACAAAATAGGCCAGATAGGAGTCTGGCCAATGGGGGCAATTATAGAAAATGATGAGGTCCAATAGTAGGACACGTCGCATAATAAGCAGTGGGATGGTGCAGGGGGTTATACTTTGGGCTTTTTAATCATTTAAACTTCCCAAGGTGGGAGTTTGGGCTTGCCTGCAGCTCTTTCGATGTGTCTCTTCCTCTTTATGCTCCTTCTTGGTCTTTGATTATCACAGTGTGCTCAGAATAAGGCCTCAGACGCACTACAAGCTTGTCCTGTACTAATCATAAGCAACAATGAAAAGGCGCACATGTATCGGCTGACACCAGCAGATGTTCTGTGTCTTTTATCTTAGTTGATGCATGTGCAACACACCTGTTGGTGTTGTACACAAAAGGCGGAAAACAAACAGATGCTGTTAGTGGTAGGCCTGTTCCTTGACAGCTTGTTGTGGTCTGTGCTGTAATTTTTACAGACGAAACTAATTATGTGGACCTGAAAAGCCAATGGAAATGCAGAATAACTAAAGCTCAGTATGTAATTTTGCTTTAAAACTAAGCTTCTTGTCAAAGCAGAGTTTTGTGTCGTCAGTAATATGACACAGAGATTGTTTGACATCAAGAGTGTTGACATTTACTGTATTCCTTCTTATCTGTCACAAACTTGATTTTACTAGCTATTGAAAATTCCCATGGTGACTCCAGTCTTTGACAACTGCACACCCCTGCATTATGAAAAGACTAGCTCAGTTAGAATAAATGTTTTATTTAATCATGACACTGCTGGTGGGGATTGTATGACAGCGATTATTAATTATTCACTTGCACACAAATGCAACAATTACAAGACAAATACAGCAGTGATAATAGTGATTTCACATTTTATTCATATGATCAAAGGAGGAAATTTTAAATGTGTGCTACTATAATCGGTATTTTTTTATGTTATTGATAGACCAAATGACTATGTCTAATGTTAAAGGGGTCACCCATAATGACAAACCCACAGAGAATTATCACCCAACTCTGCAGTTCCTCTTAGCGATACAGATATTTTTAGCTTATTGTTTTGGGTTCTTCAGGCTTCAACTTTAATGTTTTGATTCAGGCTCAATGTTTTCATGAACCTCAACCATTTGCAGCAGGCAGCTGTTTTCATTGAAAAAGTTTTATGAATTGACTCGTCCCACACCAAACAGCAACTAGCTGTTTGTGTTGGGTGTTAGTAAGTAGCGGGGCGGCACGGTGGTGCAGTGTCGCCTCACAACAAGAAGGTCGTGGGTTCAAACCCCAGTTGTTGTGTGGAGTTTGCATGTTCTCCCCGTGTCTGCGTGGGTTGTCTCTGGGTGCTCCAGCTTCCTCCCACCATCCAAAGACATGCAGGCTAGGTTAATTGGTGTCTCTGAATTGTCCTTAGGTGTGAATGTGAGTGTGAGTGGTTTGTCTGTCTATGTGCCTTTCGCCCTATGCCAGCTGCTCCAGCCCCCCGCGACCCTGTACGCAGGTAAAGTTAGTAAGTAGCTGCTGAACATATTGAAACATTTACCAGCTTAAGAGACATTTTACCCTCTGGAGTTGTTGGAGACCTAAACGGAGCTAAAAAGTAGACAGGATATTGGAATTGCATTCATCAGTTGGCCAGAGGCAACTTCAAATAAATAAATGCTGTCGGATGTGTAGACAGACTAGATAGAAAACTATAAGATCATTTAACAGCTGGAATAGGCTGCAGCTTAATTAATGCCTTCAGAGTTTCATCTGATGGCAGATGGCAGAATGAATGAAAACCTTAAGAATCACTTCCAACATATTTATCTTCTTAAGTAAAACACAAAAAAATGTGCAGAGAGTAATGCTACAGTGGAGGAGGAGGAGGAGGAGGAGGAGGAGTGAAAAGTTGCAATGCCACTTTACTGCAGTAAGTAATGAGGTTTACGGGAAATGTGATCTTAATTTAGTGAAGCACAAGCACTACAGTAAAAGGACTAACAGCATGAGTCTATACCCATCCTCTCAACCATGGTTTCATTTGTGTGGGGTAATTACAGCAAAGTTTCAGAATTAATGATGGTATACAATGATTAAAGGGGCCACGTGTAGTTTTCAGTGGCCCTTAGTGGTGACGTTTTAGCAACCACAACCTTCCCAAGCATAAGCGTGAACTGATGAGTGAGGCAAAACAGAGACAGACACGCTGGAGAAAATCAAAGAAAATGCTGGAAACTCAGTTAAACTCCCACTGCAATATTGCAGTAAAGTGTTTACTGGCTTGATGTTGAATTAATGCATGCTCGTTGCATGACGTTACACCGATTTCATTTAGCAGGCATGATAAGTCTGCGTTAGACAGATTTTCCATAATTTTTTGTGTGTCTTTCACCAGAGAAGCTCAGCAATGTCAGCATAGCTGAATTTATTGGATGATAAAGAAAACCATTAGTGAGCTAGACTGAATATTATAAATGAGATTATTGCCACACTTTAGTATAACAGTTAGACCATAGTAAAGTTACTGTAACGTATAGTATGGGTCTTCCGCTGCGTTATTGTCCCGCACTGTTACATTGCATTATTATTTTGTGGGTCAGGTAAGTTATGGCGAGATCAGCAAAGAAGCTGTGTACCTGAGTAAAATGACAATAAATTTAAATTGAACATTGTGAAGCAAAAAAACCCAGCTGCTAATCTCACTGACTGCTCCTGCCTTGTATCACTATTAGTTTTAGAAACAAATCATCCCACATTTACTTTGTAACATTACATAATTTCTTGCTAAATAAAATCAACACTTTGTCATAATACCAGTACCACTGTTAGCTGGTGAAGTATGTTGCAAGCCGTGAGATTACATCTATGGTATTTTCTGAAAGACAATGTAAGCAACTGGTTGTAAAGTTATTTAACCTGAGTCAACTAAAACACAAAATCACAATTATTTCACATGCTTTTCAGTAATGTTAGCTTACCTATCTAATAGGAAGAAAGACAACTCTAGTTCTGTTTTTATATCCAAAACAAAGCCAAGCCTTTCCGATGTTGACATGCGTTTTTGCCCGAAGTCAATCTGGTTGTCTTTTGGCCTGATGAGCTTCAACACATAAACGTTTTTGTTGTTTTTTATTCTTGCATGGAGTTGTGTTGAAGTCTATGTTGTAAGTCCATAATTTTTTTGTGTTAGTGGACTCCATTTCGTTAGCTGCGGTGTTGTTGCTGTGTATACAGTTCAGAATCAGTGGACAAGAGGCTTGGGGGCACACATGAACCTCACAGCCTACATAAATCAATGGATTTAGCAGAAAATCTGTCCTGATTTCTTCACATAGGAAGTAGCATAGAGGCTGTTCAAAGAAACAGAGAAGGCAGGTGAATGGTTCATTTTTATGTGAGGTTAAAATTCATTCACAAATAGGCAATAAAAAAGGGACTGATTTCAATAAAAACTACATACAGCCCCTTTAACATTCCTTGCTTAGATCCTCATGTAGCATTAGTAAAATACATAGGACCCAGTCTAAAAATGTTATTATATATGATTTATCAAACACTCATCTATTACACACTGCAATTTTTAGTTATTAGTTATTAGTTTGTGATTTTATTATATTTGTGGGAGTCCACTTGGTCTAAAATTCCTCAAGTTCAGTCTCTCAAAGAAGTTTGGCTGACTTGAGTTCTTGCCTATATTTCTGAAGAAGCTTACTTTCATCATGCTCTTCATTTCATCATCACATTCAAGCCTTTGATCCACAATATTTGTCCATTTCCATACAGTCTTTGTAGATTGATTGAGCCAGTTAAGCTTAAGGACTGTTTCAGTGGAGAATTTTTATCTTTACGATCTAAACAAATATGGAGCAAATTGATCTTGTTAAACCTGATATGTGTAAACTAAGTGTATGTGTGTTTTTAATTTCATGCCTGAGGTGTGTGTGGGTTAATTACATTTTTTGTTAATTTACACAGCAAAAAGATCATCTGTACCTTGCTACTGTTTTTCACTGCAATTTCCTTAGCTGTGTAGAAATAAATGTATCAAATACTCTCCAAGATAGAAAATCTCTTGGAACAGCAGTATACATGCATCCTACATTAACATTCCTGGATCAGTTTCTTCACGCTGTGCCGGGAAAAAAGAAAAAAGAAATCGGGCTGCAGCAGACTGTCATGGTGAGGAAGATGTACATGTTGAGTTCCGCAGGTTAATGTTCCCCTGGCTAACAGTGAGCGGTGATAATACGTAAGAGCCGTGCCCATTACTCCTATTGTCGTAGGGGGAGGCAGCACTGTGCTGAGCTGGCAGTGCTCGGTGCAGGGGATTACATTAATATAGGCCACTATGCCTCTCCCAAGCGTTCACAGCACTTTGCAATGTGTAGAATAGGAGAGAAGGAGAGAGGTGGGGTGGCGAGCTCACCTGAGAGCAGGAGCACAGGCCAGCTGGGTAATAATGAGAGGTCCTGTATGAGGCTAATATGTGCTAATCTGTGTCTTTTATGATCTATTCCAATCTAATCAGCCTCTTTCCCGTGTAGGCCATTTGTCATTGCATTAACATGGGACCTGCTAATGAAGTTGACGACAGACAGGCTGCTTTCCTGGCCAAGACTAGTCTGATGTAATTACGCCTTCTCAGGAGCACATCGGCTCTGTCCACCTCCTGCTGCTACTCCTCTAAATCCTTAACACCCATAAACTCCTTTCACCCTTCCTAACACGATGAATTCAAAGATTTTTTCCATGTCTCTACTACTGACTTGTTCAGTCATTGGTTTTAGTGTCAGACAAAAATGACAACAGCTGTCACTGGCCAGTAATAATAGCCTTGCATTCTGTACTATATAGTTAACAAGTTTTGGCTATTTCAGGTATTTAAAGAGTTATTTAAACAGCCCCTGGAAATCATTTTAGCTGCGCTGTGATTCAACTTATCACCATCCTGCAGTTATGTACAGGTGTCCTCCAGGACAAATTACATCACTGTTTGATGAGGTTAAAGGTGAAACAGAGCACACTTCTGACCAAACCCAATCACAGCCAGCAGAAATGATGCAGGCTTGAAACTTTTTTTTGAGGGCACTTGGTGGCAATAGGAAAAACTGTAAGCACAGCAGTGACATGTTTTCACATTATGAAGCAGGTAAATGCCCTAGGATGCAGGTTCATGTTTAGACATTCAGCAGACATGGGACAACATGTTGATAACTTTGGTGCTGGGCTGAAAACAGCTACATGATGCTCTTAGGAATGGGTTGATGAAGGCGCTGAGACTGAACCAAAACAGCAAAGTTGAAGGCTATAAAAACCAAAGCAATGACCTGAAAGACATAAAACGTCAGAGAAACTGCAGAGTCTGGTGATAATTCACAATGTGGGTTTGTCACTACGAACAACCCATTTTACATTACTCAGTCATTTGATCTATTGTTAATCCAAAGTGTAGCTTTAAAAAAACAATAAGGCAAGGAACTGAATGTTTCATCACTTCAATGAATGACATCTGTACTAGTGATTTATTTGTAATTTATTACTGCTCAAGCAGAAACCCCAGTTCTGATCGTCCATGTTGACAGCAACAATCACCCAACAATTTGATCCGCAGACATTATAAAATGTCGTTCATGTACAGTATACCATAAATCTGACAACACTTGATTGCAGGTTCACTCTTTGTGTTGCTTAATCACTGGCACACGCTTAAACTCTTTCTTTTCTTCTAGCTTTCTTCCATTTCCAACTTTCTTTCCCTCCAGCTTCTACCTTCTCCCCTGTTCCCTTCTTTATCAACTCACTCAGACTCAGTCAGTACACCTTTATCCTTAATTTTTTTTCTTTTTTCCCTTCGTTCCCTCCCCTTTTTTAACTGAATCACAGACTGATTTACTGCCCTTATATCTTTCCTCGTTTCCTGCCCTCCTTTTTTTCTTTCACTCACTCACTTCTTGCTCACATGTTTTGCTCACTCACTCATCCCTTTCCTCCTCCCGGGTTTCTTCCCTCCTTCTCCATCTGTTCTACTTTCACTTGCTTCCTTCATCCATCTTTGTCACTTTCTTCAGCTTCCTTTTGTGCTCTTTTGCCTCAAACACTGTAGCCAGCTCCTTCCTCCACTCCACCTCTTATCCCTCTGTGATACTCTCCAACTCTCAGTCCCTCTAATATACACTCTTTTACTCACTTTTTGGGTTTTCTTTCCCTTCTCTCTTTCTTGCACCCGCTCTTCCTCCCTCCCTCCCTCCCTCACTTCCCCTGCCTAACATTTATTATTCTCCCACTCCCCCATCTTTCTGTACACCCCCTCTCTCCTCCCATATATTTCTCAGTGTCTCTCTCCTTCTTTCCATTCACTCTGAGCGATGGCTATATTGATTCTCTCTGTGATGATATTGCCCAAGGACAACCACAGGGCAGAAAACCTCTTTAACTTACCAGAGTGTCTGTGTGTACAGCATTTGTTCGTATGTTTGTGTGAGAATGTGTGTGTGTGTGTGTGTGTGTGTGTGTGTGTGTGTGTGTGTGCAACCAGAGGCCAGTTTAACTTTTAGGAGTCATTGCTAATCACATGTCAGAAAACAGCCTCTGGCCTGTGTGCGTTGTGTATGTGTGTGTGTGTGTGTGTGTATTTCTCTGCAGGATTTTAAGCCCTGCTGAGTGTCTGCAGATATTGCTGCGTTCATGTGAACCCAGCAGGTATCTGTGTTGTTTTCATGCAATTGAGGAAAAGTTAAAAGAAGCTAAAAGTTTTGTCCTTTAGTTTTGCTAATCTTATGTTGGGGTGTGGCCACAAATCTCCAACTGGCTTCATGGCCAGACATCAGAAGCTATCAGTCTCTGTTTGTGATAATCCACCCCCCCTCTCTCCAAGCTCTTGGAAAGCCTTCTGTACTCTTGGCTTGCACAACAGGTGGACGACTGCCGTCATAGATGCAGATGCTTCTCAAGAAGCCAGATTGCTAGTGCCAGCTTCCTGCAATTGGCATAACACACCCCAAATACACGCACACAGATACACACAAGTACTGAGGCACGATACATATCGGGACCCTCACACACGTGCACATATGCAGACTCAGATCAGAAAAGATACCAGAGGGGGAATAAAATAATTTAAAAAAGCAGTATGTGCAAACTGACTTTTTTGCTCCCTTGGTGAACATTTATTTAAGTTCCCTGACATTTTGAGCTGCACAGCAGATATTTATTCAATTCACTGAAAATGAACCTGCAGTGGTTGCTATTGTACAAATTCCGCCTTGCGTGCAGCTATCCCGCATTAGGACTGCAGGATAGCTACAAGGAACCAATTTGTTTTGGTTACAGTATTCCCTGTAAGTACAGCAGTGGTGCGGAAAGCATCTAAAATGCGTCTTCCCCAGTTCATCTGTATTCATCCCCATTGGCTGCATTTAATTTATTTATCTAATGTTGAGCTCCTCCATAAACCTCAAAACTCATTGGAAACATTCAGCAAATTAGCTGAGCAAGCTAGTAAAAAATCACATCATTTCACACTACAAATTCATAACATAAAATAAAATAAAAAATACTGCCCAATTTAGTATACAGAAATATATACAGTAAGTATTCATTGCATGACCAATTGTGTTATTTAAGTTCAGCATTCAAATAGTTTTAAAAGATTTGTTTTGAGGTATCAGTTCCCCTACGATCTTGCTGAACTTTCGCGATAAGTTAACAACTTGTTTATAATGAGAAAAACATTCTTTCTTTAATCCATCAGCCTTTATCTGTGAGTTTGCTTGATACTTTTGATTCAATTTCATTCCTGGGGAGGTAAATCACAGTCTTGACCACTGAGAGGATCACTGAGCAGCTCTAGATTTATGTCGTGAAGGGAAGTAAAACTGCTTCTCGATCATAAAAAAACAGCTACTATCATTCTATAATTTTTCTACTGATCGCCTCACAAGTTTTAAAATGAGAGTGTATTATCCACTAACATTTTCCTGAAGCCACCAATGTCTTACACATCATCCTCTTTTTTGTACTTAACAATATACCTTGTTCACAATTAATCTTATTGGGTTTTTGGAACTTCATAAACATTATAAGATGACCTTTTCTTATATTCAATACCTCATGTGCTGTCAATTTCTAACTTGTATAACAAATTGAAAAATTTCTGAGAAGTGTGTTCAACTGTTTTCATGGCATGTAATACAGTGGGATGCTACAATATGACCATTTGCTTTTACAGTAAGCTGTTGCTTAAAGCTAAAACGTGCATGACCCAAGACATGTTTAATTTGTAACACCTCCTGAGATATAGTGTACAATAATTGCTCTGAACCACAGGCGGTCTGGCTATTTTTCCAGGATAAGATAACATAGTGCAAGGTCTAATGGAGTTCCCGCGGAGAGCAGACAGAGATGGGGCTGCAGAGGGAGAGCGAGAAAGACAGAGAGAGGGCAAAAATGTGAGATGGAGGGAAAACCCTCAGTTCTTTACTTCACTCACCCTGTTGCTGTCCTACACCCACACACAGCGTGCACACACATTCGCATGTGTTTTCATCCTCATGTGTTCATTCACATACAAAGTCTCTGTTGCGTTCACACACAGATCTATGCATGAATGCATGCATGCATGGCTGTGCAAACATATACACTCCCACTGTACCAAGCCAATAACACAAAGTGAGAGCGTGCATAAATTCTTGTCAGTGGGAGCAGCTTGTCCCGTGAAGGTCAGAGCACTGTTTCTCAGCGAGCCTGCCGTTTGACAGATCCCCGCTTCCTCCATCTACATCTGTGCACAGCCTGCTCTTCGTATTTTCATTCCTTGCGTCTGGTTTTCATTCATTCTTCTTGCCACTCTCCTTTCATTCATTCCCCATCTCCCCATTGCAACCACTTTCCTCCCTTTAAGTTCTCCTCCATATTCTTCCTCCTTTTTGGGGGTTTCTTTATACTGAAGCTCCCTTTGCTTTGTCTACTCTTTCTCTTTTGACACTGTGACTCTCTCCTTTGTCTCCTCTCTTTGATCCATACCCGACTTCTACTCACTGTCTCATCCTCCTCATTGTTGAAATGGGTGTGTGCTTCTCTGTATTTCTCTTCTTCTGTCACTTTCTCACCCTTTTCTGTCACAGTTCTTCTCTTTTTGGCCAACAGGCAGCAAGACCAGGAAAGGTTTATCTCTAATGATGAAACGGAGAAGTATACAAACATGTTTGAGCTGCAAATTCAAACGGTCTCCTTCCACTAATCCCACCATCACTGCCACCCCCTCTCTCTTTACACTATATCCTAGTACTTGCTAGTGTATGCATGGGTGTGTGTGATCTAAGGATGCTCTGTGTGTGTCTATCAGACGCCGAGCTAATTGAGGTCACTGGTGGTGCACATGCTGAAGCAGAGAGACGGCAAAAAAAAAGCACAGAGCTTTGAACCTTCTCTCTGCTCAGCACACTGCCAACAAATCTCCGTCCCTCTCTCTCTCACATACACAGCATACACTAATACCACAAACACACACACACACACACACACACACACACTCACAGAAAGGCACACATGCTTAATTTGTGGCCAAACAGAAGCTTTTAATCCTCGGATTTCGGTGAGGCTGTGCATATGTGTTTACAGTGCAGTGTGTGTGGCTGTCTTTGTAAATTAATATGAGGGTTTGTAAGGTACTCCTATGAGGTATGGTCCAAAAAATGAAAATAAATCAGAGAGTGCTTCATCCTCTTTTAACCTGGGGGTGTTTCTGTCCTTCTGCTGGTATCAATAACCACACATACACACGTGTGCGCGCACGCACGCACACACACACACACACACACACACACACACACACACACACGCACAATAAACCTCTCCACCCCACACTGCTCTGGGGCCAGCTGATGGTGACTGATAAGTCACTGAAACGGAGGAATAAACCAAACTGTCAGTGTTCATCTAAAGACTAGCGCTTCTGTTCAATCCAAAGAAGTTCAGAAATCTCCCGGGACAAGCCTAAAGTAAGCTTCCTGTTGGAAAAGACACACCAAGAGTTCTGTACATGTAGATAACAAAAAAATACAATTTCCGGTCTGTGCGCAGGAGCTACAGAAATTTTGACTCCAATGTTAAAGCAGTGGAATGACAAGAAAGCACGGCACAGCATACCTGAATTGAACTAACACCCCTGGGGGCTGATCCCATGTCACCCCATTAACTTGTTTACTCGTCACAAATTCAAAGCCTGCCTTCCAAATACTTGGCCAAGCGACACATCTGGAGGAGATAAATTTTTTGTTTTCCTTTCAACACTTGAAACAGAAACTCAAGCAGGGCAAATATCAAAGCAGTAATGTCCACTATCTATCCTCCTCTTTGTATGTCATCTTGTCTTCCATGATTCTAACTATTCTAATTACATGAAATTGCTATGGTATATGTCATGTTATTTTAAATATTTTATGTGTTTTATAATATATTTATATGGAACTGCTTGTTTTGCTTTCTTATATTGTCTAGTAATGTATACAACATATGTTGTCTCCTTTCTTAAAAATCTGGTGTTACAACCTGCTTTGGGAACACTGTATTTAATAGAGTTAAATGCTGGTTCTGGAAGTTTATCCCATCATGAATCATATATTTAGAAGATGGATGTATCGATTTACATCCTGTCATGGAATTAGAACCACATACAACGATTTCCACTTGCCTCTGCCTCCATTTCTATGGAAAAGAGCTAATTTAAAAGGCTTTTAATTTTGTTGTTGTTGAAATTGGAAACAACCACAAAAAAGCAGCATAGCTGTTGAATTCATCCAGAAATTGACACAGAATCCCAAAGTGAAATAATTTAAACAGATGAATCTATAATCAAGCTTCAATTAAGTAATCTACATCGACTCACTGCGCAGTGGGACACTGTGGTCAAACAACATTGGCTGTTTGTTACAAAAACGCTCCCTGGGAATTGTAGTCGACTTCTCTCCTTACATGTTTAGGACAAAGGCTTGTACACCTTTGACTTTTTAGGCCATGCCTGAGACAGGAGTTCATTATCCACATGTTTTTGCTTTAATTCCATACTTTTCTCATGTCAAAACAACTGTTAAACGTACTTTTTAATATTTTGTACTGATAATTCAACGGGAAGAGTGGCATGTGCATCAAGGCCTTTAAAGTGCTCCGGATGCCAGAAAAACTGTTATGCCTATAAAGAATACATTTTTAAAAAATTGTAAAATGATACATCAGTTTCAATTCTAGTCTCCATTCTTGATGCATCCCCTTCAGGCACTTCTACATCATTTCTTATGTATAAGGCAATTTAGATCATTGATTAGTCTGCAGAGGAAGAAAATGCATGGGTAGCACAGGGTTAGAGTATGAACTGCTGTCATTGCTGACACGAGGTGACACCACGCAAAATGATAACCATTCATCATACAAGCAAAGCATTAATTATAACCATTCATAATTAAGCTCTAAACTGACAAGAAATTAATATTGATCCTCACAGGAGGAAAAAGAATCAACACTTTCCACACACAACCAGCACATATACATCATGCTTATTGTTGAGATCAATACACTGACTCATTTTAACTGTTATCTAATGTGTCTACCGTCTACATACAAGTCAAGGTCAACATTTTGAAAACAGATGGTAGATTGTGTTGTCAGTGGCCTAATATGTCTCATATCATTACCATCGCTATGACATGCTACAATGGGTATCAATAAAGCCATAATCGATTTCCAGGCATCAGGCCAGTTAGAAAATGTTTATGATGTATTTTTACTATCACACTGAGGAACAGAATAATAGCTTGCTGGGTGTGTTTGTTTCACATAATAAACAGAGCCATTTATTGATCTTCTGGTGTGAACTCACTCACTCAGACAGGCAGAAAGACAGGAAAATACTGATCCAGTTAGATAAAAGTTGCTTTTAATGAGAAATGTGATTCCATCCCGGTAAATCTATTTAGGAAATCCTGCTTGACATTAGAAAAAGTGTTTGTTATCTACATAGAACTGAGAAGCACTAAAATAAACATGCAGAGGTATATAATTTAACTGAACAGGAGATTGAGATGTATGTATACGGTCTTCGTATTTCAGTCATGAGTGTTTCTCCACGTTGGACCCGACACGCAGCTGGAGTTAAAGGGAATCAATAATCCTGCCACGGAAATTCTAACATCAAAGACAGAAATTCCTTGAACTGTAAAGAATCTAAAGTAGATATCTGGCTGACATGTAACTATTTTGCAGCAATCCAATTAATTCCTGCAGTTCAGAAATAGTTACAGCCACTTTGAGATGTGGTTTATTAATCACAGAGATAGATTTCCAATATTTAACTCTCATATCTAATGATTCTCATTGCTCTATAAAGTTATATGTTGCTTAACACTGTTGTGTTTTGTAGTCAGAGCTACATTATATGTAATGTAAGCCCAGTGTTGCCATACAGCATGCAGTATAGGACATATATAGTTTCATCTCAGCCAACGGTGAAGTTAGTTCAGTCCCTGTAACACATTGGATAATAATCCCTACAGAATGATGACACTTAGATGAATTTGTACAGTAAATAATCAGAAAATACTAGGAACAAGATTTACAAGTACACTGTAAACAACTTTCACACAAGATCTGATTGTCCTGGAAAATCATATAAGGGAAACTCGAAATCATCTAAAAGCCATATAATTTCCTTATAGCCACTGCTTTCTCTTTTCGTCTGCAGCCGCATGGTTTATTATGAATACCTCTCCTTTTCTTTTTTCTATAAGAACAAAACCAGACAAAATAAACCACAGTGTTCTAATAACACTGTGTTTGACATTTTGAAAGATATGCCTGTTTGTTTTCTTGCACAGACTTGGATGAGAAGATATCTAAATATTTAGCTGGAGCATAGACTGTATAAAAGACGTGGACGTAACCATGATGAGGTCACCCATTGGTTTGTGGACTACCAATTTGAAGCCTCGAGTTTGGCATTTTGGCCGTCACTATTTTTTTTTTTTTGGAACCAAACATGACCGGACATGACCATAATTGGACAACAGGTTGGCCCTAGCTTGCTTGGTTAGTAATAGCTTCCATAATTTACATTAACTGTCATATTAACTGGGATGCTAATTTTGGTTAGTGAAAAACAGGCCAACCAAAGTGTCCTAACCAAACGCTAAACAAAACATTTTTTGTTTAGCATTTTAAAGCATACTCTGCTTTATTGTCTACTTTCATCTAAATGGGGCCATCGTTTACAAAATGAACATCATGCTGTATTGAAGAAACTAGCGATTGAGACCATAAACTCAAAAAAACAAGTGAGAAGGTCATTGTGCCATTAAGTCCAATGCAATCGGACATCTTTTTGCAATCAATGGAGTCACCCCCTTCATGCCATTGGAAAGAATACAGGTTTGAGGCACTTCCAAATTGGATTCACTTTTCCGTCAAGGTTGCTGCTTGAGCTGGAGCCAGCTCTCGGGAGGCCAGCAAGGCTCTGTGCAAAGGTAACAAAATTCACGTACGCACACAGAGTAGCAGGTTAAATCTTATATGTTTAATCCTTACAAAAGCTGAAGTGTAAAAAGGAGATTTCACCTTTAATTTATTGGGAGTTATGTAACAGACTATTTCTTATCCAGGAACAGTAACTTCCTGGAGTAAAAAAAGCCAAAACATTTGCAGATGGGTTGAGATTATTTCATTTATTATAAATACAAATGAAGTTGTTTCAATTGTTATGATCTTGATACACTGATCTGTAAAGTAAATATTTCTTAAAACAAAGGAAGTTAAATTAGTTACTTTCCTGGGAATACTTGTTAAGACAAGTGTTTTGCAGAGTAGAATAAAAGAAAATGAGTGCAATTCAGTAAATCAAAATAAAGCAGGACTGAGACGAGTACAACTTGGTGTTTTTCTCCTTTTGAAGAAACATTTAAAGTACTTACAGCCCCATCTGAAGCTGATGATACACAGAGCAACTTTTAGAACAACTGTGCAGGGCAACGTTGCCGTCAATGGTAATGAGTAAAGATTACTACCATAATCCCCTACCCCACCACTCCGCGACCCACCCCGCACTGCTGCTATCCTTTCAAAAAACAGTCGGACTTGCAACTAGCAAGACTGCCCAGCAACATTGCTCAAAAAGTTGCCCTGTGTATCATCAGCTTGAGGCTGGTTATGCAGATTGGTATTCAAGGTGTTTCTTCACATTAATTATCAGAATGGGATTGAGCTTTAAATATTAAGCCAGAAAACACATTCTTAACTCACTTTATGATTATCTTAAACTACATATTAGGTGACAAAAACATGTTATGTGAAAGGGGATAATGAGACCTTGGAACTGCTAGTACAGCCATTTGATTTGATATGATTTTAAACAGGCTACTCTATCGCTGGCAACAGCGCTAATGAATAGATGTACTGAACAAACACGTTCCCCCTCACATATCGCTATTGGTGTGTAACGAAGACAGCTACCTGTGTCTCTGCTTTTTTCTAACATGTATGCTTCACTTTATCCCAACCTCTCCACAGTAAACAAATCAAATCTGGTGTCTCCTTACAAGAAAAAAAAACACTTGAAAACAAACAGAAGTGCAGCATTTGGTCAGTGTGTGCAAGCTAATCAGCACAACTTATTACGCATTTTTACATTTTTCACGGTTTTCAGTCCCTAATTGCATTTTAGTAGGGTGGGAAACAAGGAGGAAGACCATAGGTGTCATTTATGGACACTTGTCCCCACCACGTTTTGAAATGTCTGATTTTGTCCCCATCACTTTTTGAAAGCATTTGCTAAATGTTTTCTGAAAAATAGCTTGCAATAAGAAATGTTAAAAAAATTTAATTCTATGAGAAAGGTTTACTTGCAAAATAGGAAAACATGAAATGCAATGTAAATATAGAAGAAACAGGTCTGACTTGTCCGAAATAGTAACTTAGGCTAAAAAACCAAGCTGCTAATTACTGTTTTATAATCAATAATATTTTATATTCTGATTTATCACTGGCATGCATTTTGTTTCCCTTCATATAAATAAAGACATTTCCCCCATAAATTGGTGCAGAAAATACCTCCAGAATGCAGGCAATTAAGAGTTTAATGCTCAGAATCGTCTGGGGGAGGAGCCAATCAAATACCCTATTTCATCAATGCATATTTCTTCCAAATAGCATTGGAGTGTCTTGTTGTCTTGTTCTTGTGACTCCAAAATTGTGCATTATCACATCTCATGTTTCTTCACACCCCTAATATGAGCCCCTAAATGTCCCCACCACTTTTCAACACAAAGTGAAACCCTTGAGGAAGACACAAGAGAGAAACAGACAAGAATGTAGGAGAAATAATAGTATAATATCAAGTAGATCAAACAGATTAGAATACATAAGAACTGATTACAGTAAACCTAAACATACAGTTGAATAGTTAAGTATGGCCATAAAGCACAGACTACAATTACAATAATTTAGAGGAATGCACACACCAGTACATTTCAGCATATTTCAGCCATAATATAATTTACCTGTATGACCAGATCTCAGTGCAGGTCCAGGTACAGTATATATGATTGGCCCCTTAATGTGGTCAAGGAAGGATTTCTTATACAGAAATGGAGAGCTGAGATAATGCTGATCCCCACCCTCTGCATAAATACTGTCCACATCAGCACTGCTGACAAAACATACAATGCTTGCGCATATGCTGGCATATAATGAATAGTGGTGCACATAGGTGCACATGCACACAAGTAATCAAATACTGTATCATATTGAAATGCAAGGATGCACACATCCATACAGTACATGGACACACACACACACACACACACACACAGGCCTTTACAGGCTAAGCAGCTGATGACCCTCGGCTAGCTTCTCTTATCAGTTTAAGCCGGTCCTGGCTTAAGGATAAGCAAAAAGAAACCACTGGAACTGACACTTTGGATAGATTTAGGAAAAATTGTAATTTAGAATTTTTGCAGTCATAAATTATTAACTGCTATCTCACAGATTGTCTCACAATGTATTGCACAGCTGCCTCATAAACACGTGCTTAATATTTTTGATTCAGGTCTCTGGACTGGTTGTGTATGCACCCGTTATGATATACAAATATATTGTAAATTGCACCCATACAGCTACGGAGAATATTTTCTCTCACAATGACACTTTTATAATAATCCACTGAAAAGGAAGTAGTCAAGGGCTTTCTTTCGCCCCTGAGGTTTTAAATTTAACATTCGTGTATTAAATTTGCCGAAGACAGATCAGTCAGTGGATTGAATCAGGAGTAAAAACTGTCCTCAAATTTCTCAACCACTTAAATCCCACATAAGCAGAAGTCGCCAAAGCATCGCAGTCATTTCAGCAGCCAGTGTTGAACTCGCAAATCCCTTTTCTTCTGCCTTTCGCAGCTTAGGGCTGCAGAGCGAGTGGAGTGGCGGGCTACGGCACGACTCTTTGAGGTATTCAAACACACACATACATGACTGCACAGATGAAACGGCACCTGGTGTGGTCCCCTTGCAGGTGGGGTTGTGTGTGTTCATGGGTGTGTCGATGTAGGCATATTTGTGTGTGCTTAACATGTACTTGTGTGAACATATGTGCACGCCTGTGTTTGCATATGCGTGTTTATATGTGTATATAGGCTACATCCTAATGGAGCATGCTTTCGTGTGAGACTCCAGCGCCATTTCCTGGTGCCTGGCTCAGTGCTGATAAGGACGCGATCCTCTCAAGACTTAAATACATTGCAAATTGAAAAGACAATTAGTGCTTTGTTGTTTTACAATCAATATAGTTGCTACAGCACTGTGAAAAAAGAGAACACTATTGAATTAGTATGATAATAGGTTACTTGTTGTCACTGTGGCCACTTGTACAAGAGCTTTTGTAACAGGTGTGCCAAGTAACAATTGAGATGTTTTTAAAGAAACGGTTCTGTTCAGTAATTTATTCAGCTTCAGCTTGAGGCTTGATTTATCCACTGCTAGCTCGAATATCAAACATTAATCTCCTGTGTTGGACAGCCCCCCCAGTCTCATTAATTGTCAGCACTGGCCACCTCTCCAAACACAGAGGAGCAGCAAGTATCACCCAAGCTGCTTTCTGTGGTTCTGAAAAACAACAGGGCCTATTTGTCATCGTAGTTGCACTGTATCAAATAACAATCCGTCTCTCCTTCCTAAAATACTACACTGTACTCTCAATTTTCTTCAGTTCCTGTGAGAGCCCTTCCCTTCCTTCTTTTCCTCCACCTTTACTCCATTTGCCTCCCTTCTATCCCCCAGGCCAGGATCAAACTGTGAATAACAAAAGTCCTTGAGAAACCCTGATTCAGACCATTTGGTGTAAGCTTTGCGGCCCTCCCATGTCCCCTTGTGATCCCTGCCCGTCCATCTATTACTCCCCTTTAGACAACTCCCCCTCTGCTCCTGCTCTTCCTCCTCAGCCAAGCTTTTCCGATACTAAATCACCTCCCCACAGTTATCTCAGCATGCAGGGGGGAGGGATGAGAAAAAAAGAAGGTAAAAAAGGAAAAATTATTTAAACAAAAACAAAACAGTTATATCAGCTGCACACCAGGACTGATTTTAAATTCTTCAGGTTTTCATATTTTTGCTTTTGGTGACCATTTCAGTATTTTATAAAAAATGAATTACTTTTGTTAGACAAAGATCCATTTAACATTATCATTTCAATAGCCACCCTAACTATCCAGTCACATAAGAGGTAGGAAAAGCATAATCTTGCATTGTCAGAAATTTTGAGTAATTAATAATTGCCAACAATTTGACAAACCTGAGTCCTCATTACAGAAAATTTCTCAGTTTGAAATCCTTTCTTATCTCAGTTTAGGAGGGCATTTAGGATTTTTATGACAGAAATATGTTTCCTCACTGCATTTGTACAAAAAATCCTGTATCTTTTCTTAGAACAGGGATTCAGCTATTACAGAACCGTCTTAACTGAAGAATTTCCTAAATTAGTAACTAAATTAGGATGGCATTGACTGTCCTGAATTCAAAATAACTGTGCAAAATGGCAACACCACTGTTGTTATTATGGCACAGATTTTCACATCTATTAAACAAGGGCAAGCAATCGAGATGGTGCAGGTCCTCAAAAGTATGGAGCCGTAGTTTTTGTCAAGCCTGATAAACTGAAACTGATAAACTGATAAAGACATCAGTGGTGATCAGTTTATAAAATACATTCCATTTTCTGGGACAAGAAAATGATTAAGTACAAACTCTGATGTCTTATCCAAGAACATCCAGACTCAATGTGTAATATCTTTTGAGCCAACAGTGAACTGGTTGTGCTTGGCCTGCATAAGCCATTTTAGAGACAAAAAATGAGGGAAGGAAGGTGGCAGCTGAGTAAAGACAAAAAGAGAAAATTAAGAATCAGAACCAATACTCTTTTCATTCCTGCCTTGAACCACTGGGTCCCACACACTCATTCCTTCTCTCTGCAGTAGATTGACGGACAAGCCTGTGCAATTTTATAAAGGTGTAGTGAAATGTGTCATCTGTCTTTCCTGGTGGGCTGATGTCAACCCCATTCTCATATGAGATGCTGTTTGCGTGACAAACGGCCCTGGGGCGTGCCAGCCGGAGTAGATGAGGGGCAGAGGGAGGGATTGGGGCCATTTTAATATTAGGATGATGGAGATGCAGCTCTGGTTTTCCACTAAAGCTCCCAGAGCCTGACTGCTTCTTTAGAGAAATGAATTAAGCTCAATGTCCCCCTACAGGAGACATGAAGTTTACAGAACTGAACAGAATGAGAAGAAAACTCACGCAGGTGCTGCTGTTCGCACAGAAATGATTGATGAGATGCAAGATCAGGATTTCCTTCAGCAGAATTACTCAGGCCTGTCCTGAAATTACACTATAGCAGCTCCTTGCTGTATTGTTTGGTATTCGCCTTGAGCCTGGTCTATTTCACATAAGACCTGGCTGGCAACTGTGTGTGCGAGTGTGTGTGTTTCTAATCTCTATTTATCCAGGAAAGGTTTGCTCAGCACTTGTGCTCTTTTTGCAGTAACACTCTGCTTCAGATTTCTATGGCTAGTTAAAACATTCACATCTAGGCATTTTCAAGAACAATTAGAGTTATAAAATGTTAGCTGCTAAACAGTTTTGATGAATCAAATAGTGAATAAGCACCTTATAAATGCTTCAGGACATTCTCATAGCGGTTGTTGTGGGATTTTGTCTTGAAATCTCAAGCAGTTAATTCAAACACATTCCAAATGTTAAATTATGCAATCATTGCAGTCACTGTGGAACAGGACTGAAGGGAGCATTTTTTATTGGCTGGAAGGTAGTGACAAAGCCAGTATGATCTTAAGGCGTGTTGTGGAAAAAGTCATTAGGATTAAAGGCCCAATCAGATGCTAATCAGCTGATCTTGAGGGACAAAATGGGGCCTTGTTTGTCTGATACAGTTGAAGCTACATAAATAAGACAGGAAGGAGGAGGAAAAATCATCCACAAATGTACAAACTTACTGTATGCACAAACACAAACACACACACACACACACGCACATGCACGCACATGCAAACAACATAAGAGGGCAGGTGTACTAGATGCCCCGCCATGGAAGACTGACTAGCTGACTGGCAAGGTCACAAAGATTTTGGATGAGTATGCTGGGCATCACTGAACCCAGCACTGACAGGGGAGAGGAGGATGCACGTGCACACTTGCAAACACACACAAGCCTGTGGGGATCTCTCCCTCTCTATCACACACACATAAACACACACAGTCACTCCTAGGCACAAACAAGTAAGCACACACACACAGAAATGCACAAGGGCAGAGAAGCCTCCGTGATTAAATTGGTTTATTTAAGAGGAGGAAAGCGGGGTTGGCAGTCAGGGAGCAAAGGCAGATAGGGGGTAAATACATTTAAATGCATTTTTATGGTTAAGCATACATATGCAATGGGTTGGGGAGGGGCAAGTTAGAGAGAGACCAATATATGCAAGTTTTTAAGGACAGAAGCAGGATGAAAGAGACAGAGGAACATTACAAACCACCAAGAGAAAACTTTGATAAAAAGGTGGGCAATTAAATAAATATTTGCAAATTGTCTCACAAACAGCTGCATGTATACACGCAGAAATGTATATGATTCATGTATACATACTGTACATGTGGATGCTACACACTCAAGAGCATTAACATGCACGCGCAAGTAGACACACACAACATATATACATACATGGTAACAGAGCTGGTGGTTAAGACTGGAGCAGCTGGAACTGCCTCTTTGACAGGCAGCTAAACCGCATTAGCAGAAACAATGGAGCACTCAATCTCTTCCAAGTTCTCTGGAGAGTCCCAGATAGGGGTAGTGGGGTGAGAGGAAGGAGATTTAGTCTAATATACGTAGGGAGGCTGGGGCTTTGGCATGACCCTGTTTCCACACGCCTGTCTGTCAGCTGGTAATTGAGGAATAGCAAGGTATAGGCCGGTGCCTGAGTCAGTGGATAAGTAATGATCTTCTTGGGTCATTGACCCCCGTCCATTACAGTTAATCTAATCTGAAAAATAAAGCATGAATTCCACCTTTGAGGAGATCAGCATTCCTGTCAATGTGTCAGCACTCATACTAAGAAGTGTCGATTGCTGCCTCTTTAAAAAGGCAGCAAAAGCCCGTTGATTCCTGCAGACCAGGCACAGCTGTTTTAAGTGCTTAAATAACCAAGAAATCAGCCTTGCTATCTGTTTTCAAAGCAATATTGGCTGATATATTTTTTTGCCTCTTGAGGGACACAGAATAAACAGTAAACATTCACATATTATGATCTTACAAAACTAATATGGTGAACTTGGTAACAAACAGCTGCCTATTTACACAGCCAGCAGCCATGCACTAACATTAACTACACTACACTAACAAGTGTAAGGCTAACATATGCTGAACTGATATAAGTTTAATATTAACTCTCCATTTAGCTCTGTTATAGTCTCCACCAACTACTAGCTACTAAATTCTCCACCATGTTTGCAAGTTTGCCGCTGTGTCTGTCTTGCTGCTTGGTGTGGATCATGTAATGTACAGCGGCTTTATCAACGTCACTGGCTGCCATCACGTTAATTGTTGCCGTTGGTTGGAAAGAGGTTGCAGGTTTATTGTTGATCATCTAGCCTAACAGTTTTATTTAGTAATAACGTTACACTGGTTTGAGAGTCTGCAGGGTAGCCTATGTTGACTTACAGTAGTTTCAGCTTTCCTTGATTGCATTCACATTATAGTTGTGCTCTGTGAAAAACAAGTTACAGTTTATTGTCTTGACAGTCTGGGGGATGTGTTGACTTACAGTAGTTTATAAGCTAACTGCACATTAAATGGTTGTGCTCTGTAAGTTAAAAACAGGTTATAGCTTTAGTGTTGACCATGTAACTTTACAGTATTATTTAGTTAACTTTACACTGGGTTTAAACTCAACAGGCTTGTTGAATTACAGTACTTTATAAGCTGTCATTAATTGTAGACGCATTGTACATTGGGCTGGTTGTGCTCTGTAAGTTAAAAACAGGTTACAGATTTATTGTTGATTACGCAACGTCAGAGTTTTATTGACTTACAGTATTTAATAAGCCGTCATTAATTGCATTGCACATTACATGGTTGTCCTCTGTAAATGAAAAAACGGGTTAACAGTATTCCTTATAGCTATGAATACTACACTGTACTCTCAATTTTATTGGCAACATGGATTAAACTCAATAGGTGATGCAACATTCGTAATAACCACGAGAGACTTGAGACTTGACTTGGACTCTTGCTCAGAGACTGGAGACTTGACTTGGACTCTAGCTCAAAGATTTGAGAGTTGACTTGGACTCTAGCTCAAAGACTTGTGAGCATCACTGGAGGTTACTGAGAGAAGTGAGAGAGAACCAAACAGTAAAGTTGAGGGCCATAAAACCAATGAGATGAAAGATGCTGAAATGCTTCGTAAAGCTGAGGGGGAACTATATAATTTAATGATAAATCTATGCAGGTTCATCCCTTTGAGGGATTGCTTTCTCATTACAGTCACTTGACCCATTGTTATATAAAAATTAGTGCAGCTATTCAAACATTTAAGGAGATAGTCCAAACAAGCTGGAGTCCGTATTATTTTACAATAAAGAACAGAGGCAGAAGGAGCAGCTAACCTCGCTGTAACCAAAGCACCCTCTAAAACTGACAGATTTTAGCGTTTTATCTCATTTGTTGAATGTCTATATATAAAATAGATTTTGTTGTTGTTTTGTTGTTACAATCAAGTAGCCAGGTTTGGTACTTTCATGCTTGTTCAGAGGCTCCAATTGAATCTTTTGCTCACTGTATCTGGTAACCTGCGCTACACAGATGCTACACAACAGTACATACTCTCCCTAAAATCACACAGTTATTTTAACATTTATGTTTATGAATGGCTTAAACAACCAAAAAAATAGGTTAAATAAGTCAACTCTAGAATTCTGAGTATGTTTCTGAATAAATGTATTTTATTGCATATTTGATATGGATACACACAGTCGCTCCTTGCCGCAAAGGTTGATATTAACCCTCTGATGTCACTCTCGGAAGGAAAGAGAATGAGGTTATTTCCAAAAATGTTGAACTCTTCCTTTAAGTAGCGGAGAGTAAGTTATCTCGTGTGTAACACTGCTTATAACTCCAACACTAGAGGCTCTATGTCAAAAATCAAATAGCAATTTTGTGTGACTTATTTTTCTATGTTCAACTTCCTGTTCACATGTGGTCAAGGTCACTCTAATCTGAGGTGAGAACAGTTTCATTATTTTTTTGCTTCAAAAGTAAAACATTTGCACTTTACATTTTATTTAATCTATCCTTATTAGGTATGAATGTTCAAACTGATAACTTTGCACAAAGTAGAAGAGACAATAAAATGTCTTTTGATACTTCAGCTGAAGTGCTATGTTAAGCAAACCCTGAGATTTAGCCAACATTAGTACACATGTCAGTTTGGGCCAAGTTGTCTCAATGACTTTGGGGCAAGTTGTCACATGGGATTACTTCCTCCAGTACAAATAAACACATAGAACAAACTCAAAAACTATGTAAAATTGACACCACTATTAAATGATACTGTAAATAGAATAATATACACTGTAGTTTACAGGAGCAGCCATATGCCTGGACAAGACTGGCAAGAAAGGCATGTAGCGTGTTAAACACAAACACACACACTCTACATCATACGGTTATTAATTTAGTTAAGCAACAAGTGTAGTAGACAAATAAGCTTGTAATTAATTTGTAATTGCTATGAGGAATGTGTTTTTGAAGGAAGGAAGAAAATTATCAACAGAAGACAGAGACTGACAGTGGCAGGTGAAGTTGAAGAACAAATCAATCAGAAGTACAGCTAAGGATTTTGACATAAGCTGCTGACATCTCTTTTGGCCTTATCTATGTGGAGCCTTTTTCATACAGTATTCCAAAAGAGATGTGGTTTAAGTGTGTGAAATGCAACAAATGGGCCCACGACGCTTACACCTCGAGCCAGGCAATTTATGTATGCCAGAAGTGTGACTGAATACACGTCTGTTTAGTCAGGGACATATGTATGTCATACAAAACTGCAAAATTAGTTGCATTATTGTATTTAAACACCACATCTGTTTAGTTCAGAAGTTATACATTTAAGCAAGTTATCTGTAGCATTACATTCAATTACCGCAGATCTATTTGCACTCTAGAGAACATTTGATTTTAAAGTTCAAAGAAAGAGGTTGTGCCACTTAATGTGTTCTCTGCCAACATTTTTGTTTTGAATTAAATTATTTATTTTTCAAATTCTCTAGGCTTGATTGTTGATTGTTTTTATTTTTAGTTCTGGTTACAATTTGAAATTGAAATCAGTATTCACAATTAAGTGTTCTAACTGTTTGATAATCCAGTGTGACAACTTACCTGCTGATGGGGCAAATTGCCACAAGTGCACACTCTCTATTCAGAAGTCTACAACTCTGTAATTAGATAAGATATGAAGATGTAATGAATACAAAATTTCTGGCCCAAGACTTCATTCTTTCATTTGGTATGACATTTGTACCATCATGATGTACGGTGCTCAGTGAATATTTGACAGTGTGAAAAGTGTGACAACATACCCCGCTCTCCCCTAACGTAATGTAATCATATGGTCCACACATGGCCCAACTTCAACTAAGTTCAGTACTGCAGAGCCTCTCATCAAGATGATGTACAAGTCATGACACGTCTCCCTCTCTATATCTCTCCATCACTCCTCTCTTTCTCTCTGTCTCTCTGCCCAACACATTCCCATCTTCTATATGTAAAGAGCAATAGATTATTCTATTGCAGGTGACAACAGAGGAGAAAGGGGGAGGCAAGGAGGATTATAAAGAGTAGAATGATGAGGAGGCTAATTTAAGCGTTTTGAAAATACTGGAGAGAGTGAGAGGAGAGAAAGAGAGAAAAGGGGGGCTTAATGGAAATACATTTATGTGGTAGGGTGCCAACTGTCTGGGATTTTTAAAATATGTTTATAGAATAAACTGTGTTTTAGAACATGCATTTTGCAAAACAAAATGCCCCTTTCCTAATCCACTCTCCTCACCTCTGCAACCTACATAAATCTCTTCCCAGCACTAATGAACAATTATGACAAATACAGAAAGTATATTTACTGTGTTGACAGAGGTAGTGCTCCTCAGTCCCAGAAGGCCAGAATGAGTTATATATCACCTTCTTTTTCACTCTTTTCCCCCAGTCTCTATCTCCTTTCCTGTTTCTAGTTGTAACTCTCTTTCTCTCCCACTTAGCCATATGGGGAATGACACGCGTATCTCTCATCTTCTCCCACGGAGCAACGAGGCTGTGCAGCACAGTTATGTTTTGTGTGGTATATAGTTAGCAGAGCTTGTGGTGATGTATTGAGTGTAATGGCCAACAGCGTTTGTTGAGATTAATTGATACTAATGGCTAACACAGTTAGCAGTGAGTGATGGCTGCTACACCGCAGACACACTGGAGGATTGGACACAAATCAAGTTGTGACTCGGCTCCCTCTGCAGCAACACGCTCCGTCTGCTCCGTCATCTATAATGCAGTCTGAAACTTTGGCCACTAGTAGATGCGGGTTTTACTGGAGAGTTGTGTTCCAATACTGTGACATCCACAGTCTGACAACCTAAATGCTACAAATGATTGACATTCAAGTAATGTAAACTGTTGGGTATTAGCTCTACATCGAGCAGCACCGGAACTGTGGAAAGTAAAATAACCAAATAAATAATGAAAAATGGAGATGTCATGCAAATGCTCACATACAAAAATCAACCAGAAAGTGTCATCATGCCAAACAGATGGTAGGCAATTCAGATAGCAACATTATCACAGGAAGTGATGTGAACCATGGTTACACATATTGCAAGAGAGAAGAAGATGTAAGAGTATAATCCATCTTGCTCCCGTTTGGACAAAATCCAGACAAGAGATGCATGTTAACACCTCGCATAGAGCCAGGGATAAAAAAAATTATTTTCACCAGTATAACTAAGAAGCAACTTAAATTTGGTGGAATCTCTGAGCTAAAGTACATTTCCAAGAGACATTTACTCTGTGTGACAATGCCTCACATTCAAATATAGAAATGTCAGCAAAAACTAATTTTAAATTAGAATTCCTCTAATATGCAGGCTTCGGTTTTATTTAACAAGATATTCTACCTGCTTGAACAGATCAGCTGTGAAGTGCTTTGACAGAAACCTCATCAGTTGAAGTCACGTCACTGTTGCAACGTAGCATAAACTGATCGTCCTCTCCTTGGCTTCTGCCTCCTGCTAATCACAGAATGTGACTTGACAACTATTTGAAAAAGCACCCATCATTTCCCTAGGCCAGGATGACTCATCCAGTATGGCTGCCACTCCATCACAGTGGGCTGGCCTAAAAAGGTTCCCTTCTTCCTCCAATCACTTAATCATTGTTCCCCTTCACCTCCCCGCTCATAACTCATTCTCTTCGAATGCACCCCCACCTCTGAACTGGACTTTGCCAAGACAAAGAATGTGTCATTGCTCCTCATCTCTTTCAATTGTCTGACTGACAGCTCTGACAGCACGAAGGGTAGGTGAGGAGTTACTCTGCCGTGATTCCTTTCTTTCCTGCTCCACTGTGCTTTAAACTTTCCGCTGTTTGGATGCCCCAACCACCCACACACCGACATACACACACCCACATACACACACTCTACATGCACCACAGCTCCTTCGTTCCCTCCCCAGGAGGGCTAAAATCCCATCATCCCTCTATGTCAGCATCGCTGTTGCAATCCTCACCACATTAGCATAATATTCCCATTCCCTTGCCGCCTCACTCCTCCTATATGAGACAAACTGCTCTGGGAATCATAGTGAGATATGCTTTGCTCATGCTCAGTCTAATTCTTGTGACTTTCTACCTATTCATTTCGGTCTCCCACCCTCATGCACACACATTCATTCACCCACTCTCTCTCTTAATGTCTTTGTTACTGTTACTCAAATCTATCTATCTATCTATCTATCTATCTATCTATCTATCTATCTATCTATCTATCTATCTATCTATCTATCTATCTATCCTATCTATCTATCTATCTATCTATCTATCTATCTATCTATCTATCTATCTATCTATCTATCTATCTATCTATCTATCTATGCAGACAACTCTATTAGAAGGGTGTGTCAGAGAGGTTGCAAGTAAAGAAAGATGTATGAATGAGATATGGAGTAACGGTGAGAGAGATGAAGTGTAAAACTGTCTGTTTACATGGCTGACTGGCTTAAACTACTTACCCCAATGATCTATAATATGTTTGAATCTTACCATATTTACTCAAGATGTGACACACTAGAGCACACTAGCGTGTGCACACATGCACATGTACCCACAGACACTATAAAGTAGTCAGTCTTTGCTTATATTTGTACTGTTTTTAAAATGTCGTTTTCAACACATGCCCTGCATGCATACATGAATAAACAGTAGATCTAAGCCTAATCCTCAGTATAAGTGCAGAAATCTGCAAAGACCACAAAAGGACAGATAATAATCATCCATGCTGGAGTTTTCAGCTGGGGCTGGTATAAGGTCTAGAGGGCAGACCAGAGCAGTGTCAGGGGCTTGTAGATTATGTGTTAGAGCTTTCTAATTGCCTAAACTCCACTAAGTGCCTGCAGCTCTCCATCTAAGGAGCTGACTTGAGTAAAACTCATCTTCTGTCAAAAAAGCAGTGAAAAAACCAAAGCATAAATATTGATTCAGAGCGCTGTAGCTTATAGTCTCTGAACTTGTAGTCTCTTCTAAAAACATAACAACGCAACACTGAATGACTATAACTCAATACCTCCTTCAATGGATCCCCACTAAAAGCCAACATTGATTATCTACAGTGGAATGTTTCACTTTGAAGCACCTGCAGGAAATGTTGGGCATGTACTAACAAGATACATGTGCCATTACCACAAAACTGCTGACTGCAACTTCTGGTTTTCAGTAGCTTTTTGTCCCGCTGATACATTGGTGTCTTTTTCTTTCCTTATTTTTTTCTTACTGAGTGTAGCTGCTTGAATTAAAAAGAAAATGCAGCTCACATTACATTTTGATAGGCAAGGTACAGTGATACCTTTGGGAAGGACTGCACGCACTCCAATGCAATGACCTGAAAATTATGATAGATATGTTAAGATAAGTATTGTCTTTCTGAATCATATGTAATTTTAAAAAATGGACCAGAACAAACAACAAAACACAAGAGCAACAGGCAGAATGTAAGAGGAAGAAGTGGGCCAAACATGCCATTACAGTCAGTGACCTTGTAGAACTATCAGAAGTGTCTCAGTGTGTCTTTGTCTTCCTCTCAGACTGATTGCTATGCTGCTGTCACGTCACTGGACTGATGTAAGTGATGGAGGACTTCATCCAGCAAGGACAGGAGGAAGGAAACACTATGTCCTACATGTACAATACCTGAATGTCAACTGTAGACCATTGCTGTGCTATATCGCCCTCTGTTGGTAACATGGAGTACTAAAATTTTGATTTAAGGACAAGCTAAATAACAGCAGTACAATAACAACCAGAAATTATTGGTTTGTTATAGATTTCTCTCTGGGTTCATCTAGTCTATAGACATAACTTTTCTTGCGTTACGTACAACTACAACTTTGTTCTGTTTAATTTGTGTTGACATGTTACAGCGCAGTATGCCTTATAGCAGTATTTCCCAATCTCTTCGACTTGTGACCCTTTAAAATGAAGCCATTTCCCCTTATCATTACATATGTCTTCTGTTTGTGGCTGGTACAGTTTCAAAGCTTAAAGATGTAAAACTTTCCAGTGATTCAGAAGGAAAAAAGACCAGAGGAAAGTATGAATAAATAAATATGTGTAGCCAAAATGTGTTTCAATCATCTGCATTCCATTCCTGTTAATCATGATGAGACCCCTTCACTTAATTTTACAACAACTTGTTGAGGTTCTGATCCACAGGTTGGGAACATCTGCCACAGTGCAAGAGCATAGGGCAGGACAGTGGACTAAACCGAAGCAGAATATTTGAATTCATTCAAGCTCATAGTTGTTATGCAAAGTGCAACAAGCTTGATTAATAGCCTGAACAGTGCCCATATGCAAGAACAGCAGACTCAGTAATACTTGTTACAAGCAAATGTTTACCTTTATCAGACACGTTGAGACAATGTCGGAACGTAAAGTACTCTACTTATAGTAATTACAATTTTAGGTACTTTTAAATTGTTTCCATTTTTAGGGCAAATGTGGTGGTTAAAGTTTCTGCTTTTACTTATGTGAATTATCTGAATACCAGGAATGGAAAGAGTACTAGAATATTTTATTTAAATAAAAGTACTGTTACTTTGAACAAAATGTACTCACATAAAAGTAAAATTACTTGTGTGAAAATGTATCCAAATAACAGTAATTAAGTTAAAATGCACTCTGAGAGAAAGCATCACATGTGTAAAGGGGCCGGTGATGATGATGATGATGATGATGATGATATGACATGACATTTATCATTTAGCTGGGTGCGTGTGAAACCAGCACCCAACATTCATGGCCAAACCAACAACAGCGTTTGCAGCCTGATCATCAGTTACAAATAAACAACCACCTTTAACCAGAAAAGCAGACAAACCCAGAAAATAACATAAAATTGATAAAAAAAAACAACAAACAAAAAGATATGGATGCAACAAGCATTATTGGGCTAAATAAATTTAATAACCTGTCACATTAACAGGTGAATTAAGCGTCATCAGGGCAGACAACAGAGATGTAAAGATATCCTCCACAGCAGCTATACCCATAAACACACTCATTAAAGCAAAAAAGTAAACATGCACAGTTTTTGCCCACCGCATAGTGTGCAAAGCTCTATTTGCAGACAATGCAGTGGTAGATGACGACCTCCTCTAGACAGTGAGTTACAACGACCAGTCAGTTTGTTGGTGTACTCCTTGATCTGAACGTCATTCTGGTGCCTTGTGCACCGCGATGTCTGGCTAAAATAGTAAATGCTACTATGCTAGTGGAATCCCAATTCCCCAGCAGTGACTAAAGCATTTGCTAAGGAGCTGCTACCTTCAGTGAGTTGTGTGAGGGCTTTCTGCTGTTTGTGTCCATAATCCTTGAGTGACTGCAGAGCCTCATTAGGCTCTAAACTTTTTGAATTGCAGGAGCTCAATGGCTCCAGAGAGGCTGAGTGGACTGGTTACAGTGGGATAGACTGGCTGACTGGACTGGTTACATACAGGTGCTGGTCATATAATTAGAATATCATCAAAAAGTTGATTTATTACAGTAATTCCATTCAAAAAGTGAAACTTGTATAATGTATACATTCATTCCACACAGACTGATATATTTCAAGTGTTTATTGCTTTTACTTACTGACAACTAATGAAAACCCCAGAATCAGTGGTCCAAAGTTTCTCTGATGAAAGTAAATTTTGCATTTCCTTTAGAAATCAAGGTCCCAGAGTCTGGAGGAAGAGAGAAGAGGCATAGAATCCACATTGCTTGAAGTCCAGTGTAAAGCTTCCACAGTCAGTGATGGTTTGGGGTCCCATGTCATCTGCTGGTGTTGGTCCACTGTGTTTTCTGAGGTCCAAGGTCAACACAGCCGTCTACCAGAAAGTTTTAGAGCACTTCATGCTTCCTTCTGCTGACCAACTTTATGGAGATGCAGATTTCATTTTCCAACAGGACTTGGCACCTGCACACAGTGCCAAAGCTACCAGT
>JAPMOB010220198.1:7242-24721 GCA_029875015.1 Lepomis gibbosus | reverse complement strand
GCCCCAAATGTAAATCTTTCAACAACTTTAGCCATGTGAACATTTTAATTCAACCGGGTAATGCGACATGTGAGAATGCTTTATAATTTTGGTCATTAAAGTTGTGTATATGCAGTGAATTGTTTGATTTTCCTAACATTTGAAAAAATTCTCACACTTGTGCACACTGTGCCTCTCCCTGTGTGGAGAACAGGCGCTGGCCCACAGAACATCCTGTCTCTGTCTCTCAGGCTGAATTTGCTGGTGTTTACTCAAAGTTTAAGCACAATAACTGGTGTTGGGAGGAAATTACCAGAATGTTGGCAGACTTTCAGGATAATTTTTTTACAGGCTAAATTTGTCTTGTGTCTATTCATTTTGATTTTTTATTGTTTTGTGTCCCCATTTCCCAT
Organism: Lepomis gibbosus; assembly: GCA_029875015.1. NCBI lineage: Eukaryota > Metazoa > Chordata > Actinopteri > Centrarchiformes > Centrarchidae > Lepomis > Lepomis gibbosus. The sequence goes on along the minus strand of JAPMOB010220198.1, from coordinate 24,329 downwards.
GCTTGACTTTTGAAAATAAATTTTCATCACACATATTTGTTTCATTCTTAATGGAGTTCAAATGTTTTTTGTAATCAGAATCTACAGAAAGAGATTTGCAGTTTAGTCTCAGAAGCTGACAAATATGCAAATAGTAATGTTTTTGTTCCCCATAAAGTGTAATGAAATATATCTTCAATTATTTTACAGAATGGAGTGCTGGACTCTGTAATTTCTTTCTTCTAAAACACCCAACCACAAAATCACTTTCTTTATTGAGCTGTGGACAACTGAACTTGCATCAAGTTATTAACAGAGACTGACGAACAAGTCCCAAGAGAAAAGTGTATAAGACTGGCTGTCGTATAGAAAACAGGAAAAATGTAATGTCTTGTTTTCTTCTCTATAAAAACAAAAACAAAACTAAACTTAACAGATGTTTTAATGTGCTGCTCTGCGGAGGTGGTAAGTGCAAACCAATTTGCATTGCAACATTTGCATTCAGCAAGCAAAGTGCATACGTCCATTTGTCAGAGAAATTTACACAACACAAAATTAGTTGATGGAATGAAAATATATATAGATCATAAAATCATATTCACAGTAAACTTTTTATTGTGTCAAAGTTTTATTTATATGTGTAGCTATGACATAAAGCGGTACTTATTGGTTTTATTTTGCAATACTGCAGGTCAGCATGTTTACAGAAACAGGGGAACAACAACTTCAGGAATCTCGAATCTACTATGTAGAGGCCAATACAGTTTCAGGTTTTTTGATCAAATCATCACTACAGTTTCTACTAGTGTTTTACTGAATCACATGCAGTGAAAGATTGCTGGTAAACACAAGCAAACACAGCTGGTGATTTCCCAACCTGAGAAATCACCAGCTGTGTGTTTGCATGGAATTGAAATCTGCCGGTTCTGGGTGCTCCATGGAACCTTGAAGTGTTTCTTTGAGCTCCACACTTGGTCTTGATTGTTAATTATAGATTTCTGCTCATGTGACCAAAACATTTGTGCTGAGGTTGTGGAATGCGTTGCACTATAGAAATAAACTAATTCTTAGACTTTGCAACAGAAAGGGTTAGGATAAGTATAGGCCAACATCTCTTGACAAAACAGCAGGAGATCTGCCAATGAACAAACAAATGTCCCATAGGGTATCACAACTGGATTACTCTGTTCAAAAAACATTTTAGCTTATTTACTGAGCACATTATTGAACATTCTGTATTCTACAGTAAGTAAAAATCTACTAAACTCATGCTAATTTTTAAATATCAATAACCTATATGTGCAGGGTGAAAAGCAAAATGAATCGAGTTGAATTTTGACATCAGGCTATACAAATCACTGTAAATACTACCAATACTAAACACAGTCAATAAAATTTTATTACTTCTGTGACTACCAGATATGTTTCAATTACTTTAAATTCCAGATTGCTATTTCAAATAGTGATTTTAAATATAACATCTGGTTAATTACTGAAAAGACTTGAAATTTTCTTTCATAAAGCTAACTATGGCTTAAGTTTCTTCTTTTGAGCCCACGCCTGGAAAAATAATCACTTAGGAAATCAAGTAATAGTCTTTTTTGCTGTCCCGATTCTTTAAGCCACAAGATGGTGCTATCAGTCTTTACTTTAAGCGCATATTAAGATTCAGCACTGACCAAAATATGTTTTCTTGATTGCTCTCTCTTGCTAGATTTTTAAAATTCTCCATCTGATTTAAACTACATTCCTCCATTTTGTTCAGTGTTCTTGAAACAGATGTGTGTCTTAAAAAGCAGTGAAAATGACTGGTAGTAAACAGCCTATAATAATTTCTGCAACACTTCTCCCTCAGTTTTCAGCAGCCTGTCACTTGCAGTTTTTGGTGAAGTAAAAGATGACTGTGTGCTGAAAGTATGCAGTTGACTGCTTTCGGGCTGTGGCCCTCATCGTCCTCTGAGAGGCATGGAGGGTCTCGCCCACATTAATCACCCTTAGCACAGCCTGTTAGGCTGAGATCAGGGAACCATTGGCAGCTGATGGAGAAAGAAGCAGCTCTGCTAAGGACCAAAATAAAGAAAGATAAACACTGATAGGGTATCTAAAGAAAAACAACACTTAAAGCCTTTTTGTTCAGATAATTCTGTCAAATTTAATCACAGAACTTCCCACAATCTTTCGGACTTTTCGGGTGTCAAAAAGAGGGCTCTGGTTTGTTACAAAGAACAGGAAATGAACATGCTTGAAATGGTATCGCTTCTCTTTCCTAGACACTTTATTTACAAAGTCACATATGATAATGATATCTGCATCTTATCTGATTCATTCAATAAACAAACAGAAACTGAACATGTATCTCACCAAACTAAAAATCCGATATAACTATCATCTAATAACATGAAAGATATCATGAGTGTGAAATTAAGTGCTTTATTTAAACTAAACCATCCTGCTTCTATTATGTCCCCCTGGAATTTCCCTGAGTCACACAGACCTCGCCCAAAACAACTCACAAAGAACAGCAGTGACCGAGTGTGTGATGCCATTCTTTCAGATTTGTGAGGCCTGCTGATGGTCACATTTTGGCAAACCTGTGAGATCACTGTTTGACCTTTGACCCTGCATTTATGTCAAAGCCGCAGCTGGAAACCTGTGTGGTGTTACTGTATAAGCACTTTTGCAAAGAAAATAAGCTGGGAACAATTTTTATCAATTCTCACATCACTCACTTGCTAAACTACTTTCAATTGTCAGTCAGTTCATGTTGTTGTACACTTCCTATGAAACCGTTACTGACAATTCGGGTTAGGGTTATTAACATGGCGCTGATGTTTGTCTAGGATAAAATGGAAGAGAAGCATAGTTTCTTCTGGTTTAATATGAATTTCATGATCATCACACCTTTTGTGAACTCAAAGAGATAACTGAATAGTCCATGTAAATCAGCACTTAAACATTTAAGGTATCAATACATTAAGTGTTCAGTGCCAAAGGATCTTTTAATAGCCTGCATTAAGCAAGTTATTTTTAACTTCAGATTTATTCAAACTTCTATTTTTAAAGTGTAATTATCTATTTGGGAATGTTTTGGGAAATAATGTGTGTGTACCTGTGTTATACATCCATACAGAAACAGATTATAACACTTAACAAACACTTATAAATTACACACCGTACAAAACTCTTAACAATGAGTTCAAGAGAGAGGTAAAGCTTTTCAGGAACTTGAGGGGGAAATTGTGTTTCACTGTTTTCTGACATTTTAGAGATTAAGAGATTTATCAGTTATTTGAGAAAATAATCATCTGATGTAACGATAATTAAAACAAACATTAGTTGCATCCATACTTACAATATCTCTAGCCATTACATAACTTTTGTAATCATAAAAACCAATGATTAAACTAACTGACTAATGTCCAGTAGCTACCACTAAATGGCCACTGTGTCCAGCTGTAACTTATTTTATAATAATCTAATTTAATTAAATCACTGATAAAGTCATCAGAACCGGTAATAAACGCAGACCTTATTACAGTCCTTCTTTCCACTTCCACAATAGGATATTGAGAGGTTTTCAGCTTTCAGGAGAAACATCATTTGGTCAGCAGATGACTTATTAGAGGCTCAGAGAAATCAAAAGTCAGCAGCTGAACAGATACAGTAGACTCTTAATCTATGCGACCACGTGTTGTGTGTGCATTTGTTAGTACATGTGTGTGCATTCCTTAAACCCAACCAGTAACATGACATGCCTCTGAAACAGGAAATGATAAACATTTAGTATAATCTTCAGGTTCTGTGGCTTTGGTTCAGATCCAGAGCATTAAAAAGCCAGAACTCTTTGAATTCCTTTATAGAATAAACTTGAGCACTGATAAGCCTGAGGACATTAACTATAAACACACACACGCGCACACACTCACAAGCACACACATTGCACATATGACAAAGCAGACCCTGAAGCGCCTTAATGGAACAATTAAAGTCGTAAAAAGTGCCCAGAGTATGAGAGCATGAAATTGTTCCTCTTTTGAATGTTATCAGAGTCACACAGAGTTCAAATCTGGTTGGAAACAAAACAAGACATGGCCACTGACTGGGCTGTGTTGCAGCAATTACTGGCATGCCAAAATCTACATGAATGTTCCTCTAGAGACAGAGAGATGTAAGATTCGCAAACAAATGCACACAAACAAAGTGACGGCCTGGTTTTTGTGCCTGGTTCTGTTTACTGTTTCCACAAGTCAGGGACCAGTGAGGGCATGCTGTTGAGAGGAGCAAGCCAAAAGTCTCTGTTAAATGAGTATACAGTAAGTTGCTTTTGGCCGGAGTCAGTGCAGAATAGATGAGTGTGTGTAACCCCCACAGTGATCGCCTCACTCCTCAGCAGTGCTCTGCTTCTAGCTTTTACCTCCATCTTCTCTCAGGCCTCAGCCCTCTACCCCTGCTTTGTGGCTCAGATGGGTGTGTGGACTATTGGCAGGCCTCTCTGAGCGGAAACACACACACACACACACACACACACACACACACACACACACACACACACACACATAACAGACTGTGTCCTCAAGCACAACATGCCCTGGAGTTTCTTTACCTCTTCCAAATCTTCATCTTTCCACTCGCTCTTTATCATTGCCCCTTTGGAAACTAGGTCAGTGTCAATTCATGCCATTAGCTTCTGCTCCAAGTATATCACTTTGTGTGCACATGTGTGTATGTTCATGTTCAGTTAGCAGCCATGCTTATCTGCCACTTGGCTTAAGAGCTTCCTTGACAATGTTTGTTTTCATGCCCTGTGCCGGTGAATTGGAATCGAGCCTGTGTGTGTGTGTGTGTGTGTGTGTGTTTGTGTGCGTGTGACATTGTGATGATGAGGGGGTGGGGGATTCCAAGATTCTTGCACGAGGCAGCAGACAAATGTGGGAGACTTGAATCGAAACTTCTCTGTTGGCCAACTTCAAAATGCGACTTTTCCTCTAGTGTTGGTCTCTTTTCACTCTCCATTCTTCTGCCGTTTCCTCATGCTTTGGCCAGCAGCTCACACTTCTCCCCTGGATTTCAAGCCGAGGCTGAAAACTTTCTAGCAGATACCAGGAGGGATGATTCAGTGTGTCTTTGTCATGGTGGACTTTCTGTTTGTGGTCCTGGCGTACCCAGTGTCACTTTAGGAGGTCAAAAAACCTACTTAATATTTTCTCCTTTATTCTTCATGACTTTTCCTAATTTTGTGAAAATTGCCCATAAACATGATTTGGAACTGAAGATATGTTACAGTCTGCTCCAGAAAACAGCACAGCACACAGCACAACTGCTCCCAAGTATCTTGGGATTTATTGTTCATAAGAGAAAATTTGACTCAAAACACTTCACTATGCAGGATAATATTCTGTACAATCCTTTGTCTTTGAATTACTTTTTGAGAAACAAACAAATGGGATTTGTTCATTATTATTATTATTATTATTATTATTATTATTATTATTATTATTATTATTATTATTATAAGCCACACTTTTGTATCTGGTACTTAAATATTTCAACATCTTCTAGATGGATCGGCTCCAAATTTTGTAAACATTCATAGTCTCTTCAGGATGAATTGTAATAAATTTGACAATCTTCTAAATTTCTATCTTGTATCATCATCAAAGCAAAATATCAGTTTGTCCAATACTTTGACCAAACACCTGCAAAACTAACAACATTCTCTACAGCCTCAGCTGTACTTGGTGTTTAGGGCACCTTAGCAAATTTTCGAATGATTGCATGCCAAATTATGATTGTAAACATCCTAAACATTACCTGCTCAACGTCAGCATGTTAGCATTGTCATTGTGACCACATTGCTACTCTGATGTTGGTATATAGCTCAAAGCACCTCTAGCACTGCTTTAGACTCTTAGTCTTGTTTTTACACACACAGTAGTGGGGTCTATGGGACCAGCCAATGTCAACAAAACTCAAGGGTTAAATTCGGTGTTCTCTTTTCCATGACTGCTGTCTTTTGATACAGTATTTCTGTTGACAGCTCATTTCTCTGTCATCCTTCTCAACTCCTCTTCTATTCTCCCTTTTGCAAAGAACTTGTATATTTATATCTGAATTGATACCCTAGCATAAATGAATCACATTAATACTGGGGCAGTGTGTATGTCTTAGTATTTTTCCCTATGTGTCTATTTGCATGGAGTGTGTTTATGGGTCTCTACATCTGTGCTGAGTGTCTCTTACAGATGGTGGTGGTGAACCCCTGTCGGGAAAACTCAACAGGGAATGTTTTCCATCCCTAAGATGGTCAGATTTGTGTGGGGGACACTGACTCTGCGTAAATCACATGTGGAGGGGAGATAAGTGGGCGGTTAGACCAGCCTAGATGGATGACTCAAGCCAAAAATACTACTCATTGTGCCCCACATGGGACAGACCCTGAATAAATCTGTGTGTATTCAGCCACAGGGTGTGGACAAAATAACATGAACACCTTATAATGTATTACAATTCAATATCACAAAATACAGCCCTGTAGGTTGAATGAACTCCAATGTGTAAAAATACTACAAACTATAAACACAGAAAGCATTTATTGCAAGACGTTGTACTTCAACAAGGCATTACCAGTAGTCTTTATTTAAGAAATAGTTCAACAATTTGGGGAATACACTTGTTCGCTTTCTTAGAGTTAGATGAGAAGATTAATACCACTTTCATATGGTTAGCTTAGCGTTAGCAGTGGAAAACAGCTAGACAGGCTGTTTCAAAGGGTTAAAAAAACATCCTGCTGACACCTCTTCAGCCAAGTTTATAGCTTTATGTTAAGGGCTTATGGTGTAGTGAGGGCAGCTGCATGCATCAAGTACAAAGCTAAGTTGCAGCTGATGTGAGCTTTTTGAAAATAGAACTACATGTTTGTCCACTGAAGGTTGAGGTCAAGGGCAACTGGACCCACTTACAATGCTGTCCTTTCATCACTTCCCAGGAAACTTAAAAAGCAATTCCACTTGGCCTCAGGTGAAGATACCCATGATTGACGTTCAGACTTGGCCACAGGTGGCTCTAACGACCATGACAACTGTCATTACCACAGCCAGGAGCACTAACGAACCACCAGTATCGACGATCCTAGCCAATGATCCCACAGAAGTTAAATAGCTGAGTTTCCCTACCAGTCAGTCAGAACTGAAGAAATCTCTTGGATGAGGGACAAAATGTCGTCTAGTTTTTCTTCAACAAAATTCAGTTGCCCTTGACCTCAATCTTCGTTGGACAACTATGACCTGGATGACCTAGAACCTTCCCAGTCATCACAACTTGGGCTGCTTGTATCTTATCCTACAAGTGATGAGAATGAAAATATTTTTTACATTTCACCTTTATTGCATAGCAGACAGTAAACCAGGGCAGAGACAGGGGTATGACATACACCTCGGGTCCTCAGAAAAGCAGGGACACATTTGGTGATATACACACAGTAGCCTAGTTGCTCTGTTTAACACCAGTTCTATAAATCACAGTCCACTGTTGCTCTATTTTACAAAGTAAAAAAAATATTGTAAACACAACTATTAAGAATATAATTAAAGCCCCATCTAGCGCTGTGGAGGTGAACAGGGGAAGAACAGCAGTGAACCCCGTCCTCCTGCAAGTTCAAGAGTGTTTCTGATTCCCATGAATACAAGCTTTTAATAGGGATCACATTGAGGATCTCAATATTTGTCTCCATCAATGGGGGTGTTTTGATGCAATGTTCTGATTTCTCAATCAGGAGTGACACCAGAGGCCAAGGGTTATGACCAAAAAACATTTAGGATGAGTCACCAGCTATTAAACTCTGCTCCCAGGACACTTAGAAATGAGTCATAGAGTCAACCCTGTGTTCTTCCTTTCCTCCTCCTTATAGCTGTTGCTTAAAAGAGGTATCCCCACCATGAAAGTGACCAATTACAACTTTTTATGACCCAAAAAATTCTATTCTGTTCTTCTGGGGAAACAATTTTTAAGGAAAATGAGTTCACGCAGCGCCTAGGTACACACAAGGAAAATTATCCATTTGGAGGCGAAAAGGGATTCCTCCGAGTTATTTTGTGGTTATGTTTGATTTTGTGCTACAGAAGTGCGCTGTATATATGCAGTGTGTGTTAGTGAAGGAGACCATATGTGATAATAGACGGCCAAGCCCAAACAGTTGATAGAATTCTATCATTACAATATCCTCATGTCAAAAACTCCAGATTCACAAGTATCCCCATTACACACACACACATACACACAGATGGGGAGACTCATTTCTGCTGCAGCTCATTTTCTTGAAATATTTCACATGAAAATTGGCAGCAGTTGTGCTGCAGAAGACAAAAGGAAATGAACCGTGGCTGCTGGAGCCAAAGACAACACACAGTGTGAGAAAGTCTCGCTACAGTTATGCTCGCAGCACAGTGAGAGACAATCTCAATCTAAGCTATTAAAAAGTGCCCTGGGATATATGAAACACATAGGCAAGAAAATTAGTTGGTGAAGGAATATTTGTGATGTAGCCAGAGAAAGATTAGCTTCTGTCATGGTGAGCATTAAAGCAAGAAATAAGTAAATTACAGAACATGAGTTGTGATATTATTACAGGACAATCACTTTGTTGTCTGAGGGCTATTTGTTTTGGTATTAAAATACTACACCACTTTTTTTCTAACATCTGATTTCTGTCTTGCTATTTCTGGCCTTATACTTCAGCCATTTCAGGCCAGAGGAGAAAACATTCCCTAAAATGAAACCCACACTCAGCTACGAACAGTAAAGAGATTAACTGGGAAAAGGACAGGGTGAGATGCAGTGGTGGGTGGGTGGTGGGCAGATGGAGGGTGGGTGGGAAGGTGGCGTCTTACTGTAAATGACACCTACTCTGTGTTTAGGAAAAGGGCAGACATGCACTGCTGGGCATCAGTTTTCTCCCACACTGATGAGAAACATGACTTAAAGCTTCCTGAGAAACAATTTCTGCGGTTCACTCATTCCTGACATCACTGCTATCACACTAACAAAGTGACGTGTGTGAGTACACATGACGGTGGTGTATATCTGCATTGTTGTTGGCTTTGTATCACTCATACATTTAAGGGCACTTTTACACGTGATGGTCAGCTTATGAGTCCTGAGGAGTAAAGCTTGTACAACTTATATAATGTCTTCTGCATCTCTGGAGGAACTCACCCCGTGATTTGGAGACAACAAAGTTTTTTATAAAATTTGACATTCTGGGATTTATAAAATGATCATGTTTACAGGGCACATGGATTGGGCTGACTATAGCTATCTGATAAATGTAACAGTAAAAATCACTAGATTTCCCTAATGCTTAAGAAACACCTCATAACTGTAGGAATAGTTCAACATTTTGGGAAATACACTTATTTGCTTTCTTGCCAAGAGTTGCAAAGACAGATGACAAGATTGATACCACTCTCATGTCTGTAAGTTATAGCCGATGGTTAGTTTAGCTCAATGATGGAAAACAGGGGGAAACAGCTAGCTTGGGTCAATTCAAAGGTGGGAAGGAATCTGACTCCCAACACCTTTAAAGTGCACTAATTAACACACTATATCATGTTTCTTTAATCAGTCCAAAACCTTTATCAAACTATTTCTTTTAGTTCAACACCTAGGTGAAGGTATTTAGTTACTTTCCTGAAGGAAAAGCTGCAATAGAAGACTTTTGATGCTCAAAGTCAAGAGTTTCTTGGTTGTTAAAGCTAGTGAGCTGTCTCTGACTCCCACCAACACACCCCAAACCACTTTGCACTCTAACACACAACTATTCCCCCTCATCTCAGTTCCTCACACCCAGGTCATGCTTAGAGAGAGAGTGTCGAGGCTCCAAGACTACCAGGGAGAGGCTGTCTTACTGTCAAAACAATCCACTCCAATCAACAGAGGCCACTTCTGCCCTATGCCTCTCCCCCAGACTCTCTCATACCTCAACTCAAGACCTTATATCCTTTCTTTCGGACCTTTGTCTCTTCTGCCATCATCCCTCACTACTCATACATGCCATTTACAGTAATGATGTTCTTATCTTACCACAATTTCAAAAGTATGATAAGTTTCAGTTTTCAATTACATTTTTATATCACCAAACATACTTTCCAGTGCTTTCATTATTATATTGCTTCCATTATTATGGAGCACAGAGATATGGGTCCAAGAGTCCCAAATCTCAATGACAAGATAATAATATTGTAAAAATTTAAGCAATAAAAGAGAGAGGATGGATTTTTTTCAGAGTTCTCAGTAAGAAAACTCTGAGAGAAGACAAATATTAAGTAAAGAAGAGACGGTGATTGTCTATAACTGTATTATTAGTTACTCCAAACCATGTTAACAAGAAAATATTTTGTGAAAAAAGTGCTGTTTATGTTTTCCTATCCTGACTTGGTAATAGGTTACACAGTTCATGATAGAAGGGATTGTTTTAAGGCTGGAAGTAAATGTAGATGCCCTAATGCTTTGTATAATGATGGAAAGTCAAGGCAAGTGACAGAGCAATACATTGGTAGATCCACTTTTTCTTTGACACGTATAGTTTTTGCGTATATGAATTAACACAAACAAAAATAATTAAGTACATTTACAGTTATTTTGCAGATACAGATTAATTTTACAAAATATAATCAGAAAATAAATTCTATGTGTGCAGATGTATTATTATACATAGAAGTACATAAAGTAATTAACCCCAACAGCGGCAGCATTAAAGTAATGTACACATTAGTGTATCAATAATTATAATCCAGTTATATAACATGCATTGTTTTGAGGAGGGAAATTCTGCACAATGAGTATTTTTCTTTTGGTACTTTAAGTATATTTTTACGCTACGGGTGTGAAGAGATCTCACGCCACGAGAATTCTCCTCATGTAAAAAGCTGTCTCACAAGAGTCATGCAAATTTCATTTTTGACACGCTGTCAAGCCACACATTAATTTTCTAATGCAGTGAAATTCAAATGTATAACTAATAAGAAGACTCACGGAGGTAATCATCTCCACCCAGCTGTTGCCACACCGGCGTAAGCCCTGATTGTAATCAACCGCACTACTCACGCTGTGAGTCCAGACAGCTGTGACGAGTGGTAACGTAGCTGTAAGAGTTTTGCAACACAAACATCTACAAACTGAGGTGCAGTCTGCTCTCTTTGGAACTGTGAGCTGCACTGGAAGTTAAGGTGTGTGGATTTGTGGTGAGATTTCTGCTTGATCAGAAGTGTTTCAATTACTTTCAGTTTCACATGCAACATGCAGTCTCAAACTGAGTTGGTCAAACGGTCTGAAGGGAATAACGTGACTACCAGAGGATCAAAAACGTAATGCACAGCAGAATATCGGGCAGGTACACTTCTCATTAAATGATGACGCTAGTCTGGTAATATTCTGCCTTTTCCCTGGACATGTCAGAGAACACAGATATGTGGGAGAGATTCTGAATGTGCAGAAAGTTTTGAACATAAGCAGAAAGGAATGTCCAATGTTCATTTCCTCTATTATGTAGTGAGCAGGAAGATGAGTTCATTGGGGTTCGGTGAAGTGATGACCAGGAGAGCCAGCAAAAAAACAAAACATGACGTGGAGCAGATCTCTGTAAAGCTTATATGAAAGCACCAGCTTTTCAAATTACTTACAATGTAAGTAATTAACATAAAATGGAGAAACATATAAAACCGAAGAAGGGTGGCCTCCAGTATTTGGGTTGAGTGGTTGGGGGCTGACATGGCTTCAGGCTGTCTAGAGAGAACTGTGGCCGAAAGAAGACATAACTATTTAAAAAAAAAGCTTTTTAAAGACACTGATTCGATAAAGTTGTATTGGACGGAGACTATTGAGAGCTAACCTGCAGCATTGCACTGTGGTTGCACTCTGGGTGCTGCCTGACAGTTGGTTGTCTTGAGGCAGACACAGACTCTTGGCAGTATGTTCAGGAGTAAACGTGGTCTTGTCAGCAGTGATGGAGAGGCCTTGCAGAGGGCAGGACTTTCCAGGGGGAAAAAAGCAGTGCAGTGTTGTTGAGACTAAGTTTGAGGTGCTGGGCAGACGTCCAACTGGAGATGTCAGCAAGACTAGTGGAGATGTGTGTCTCAACCTGAGTGTCAGAGGATGGAAAAGAAAAGTTGTAGAAGTTGAATTAATGATTTATACATATTCATAATATCCTGATGAAATACTACATAAGGAAAGACGTCTGTTGAAGCAGCTTGGTCAGGCCGTCACAATTTTCTTTTTCGTTTCAGCTTTGCACTGACCAAGAAGATATTTGATGTAACTATGATGTAACTGAAGAAAACTACAAAATCTAATGTGCCAAATCAACACATAAACTATGAATAACAGCAAGCTGTGGCTGCGTTCAGACAAGTGTGATATGAGAATGTGGATAATAATGAAGAGAAGAAAGAAGGAGAAAAAAGCTGATAATGAAAACCAATGTAGCGGAATATACAGTGTCAGGAGGTTTCTCTTGGTTTAGAGTGATAGCATACTTGAGAGAGGAGCCAGGCTGACTCTATATTTGCTGGGTGTGGCATGAATCAGTGTGTGTGAAATCTATCACTGGAATGGACAAAATTCCTCAAAACATACTTTATGCACAGTGTTAATATTTATAGGACATAATTCAATACTAAATGTAGAGAAATAAAACAGTGTTCATATTTTATACACTGGAACAAAATTGGGATTTAAGTGAACTAAAATGTCACTGACTAAAAACACTGCTTTAATTTCTGACAACTGGGACGCTTAAAGCAAATCAGCTATCATTTGTGTCTAAAGTCTGTTTTTGATCACAGTTAACTGATTTAAACTATGGTACCACTTTCTGCAGTAAGGGACCATTTAAAAAGTTTGTTGGTAAAGGTTAAGAGATCAATAACTTTTTGATTCTTTATGAAGACTCCCCTTTGCAGTTATTTTCCAACAACATGCATCATATTTCCTTTGTCTTTAGTTTTTTAAAATTAATTAGGAAAAACTACCAGTGGGAAAATCAGGGCCTGAATCAATTTATTAGAGCTCATTAACGTTTGCAGCTGCAGATTCAATAGGTTACTGTAAAAAAGTATAATGTCTTATTAACGTTAGCTGCAAGCTTGATGGGTTATTAAAAAGTTAGAAACCCATGAGCATTTATTAAAGGGCTACTAACATTTATGACAAAATAAGAATGAATACCAGCCAAAGGTATATTTAAAAACTTGATAACCTATCAGTTTTTATTAATGATGTGTAACTTATAAATAATAAGTAAATGATGTATAAACATTAATTGATCATTAGTTACATCTCATTAACTGTTTAATGTATAAAGCGTGCCTTGTTAGGAAGTGGTACATGCCACATTTTACTGTAAAGAGTAAACAGGTGCATCGTTTTAAAAAATACAAAATAGTAGGTTTATAATATTTATATCAAACTTTGACACAGATTCAGAAATGTATTAGAAGCTCTATCTTCCCCTTCCAAGCTTTTCTGGTTTGGTATTATTATTATATAACAGTTAATAGTTCAAGCTAAAGGTCCAGAGCTTAACTTCTGCATTTTTTGCACTGAAGCTTTTGTATCGCGAGAGCAGGGGAAGAAAAGAAAAAACAGTTTTGGGGAAAGTTGAGCAGAGCAGGGATGAGGGAAGAGCTCTACTGTGAGGGAGAGACACAGTGAGAGTTTTACCATTCTCATCCTCTGGAATGCGTCAGCTCCTCTAACTTATCTGTGCAAAGTCAACACACAACTAGATGCGCACGACCAGACTCCAAAAGTTACGATGCGCATCTATTCATAGCAGCTCAGCGAAAGTTATTAGTGACTTTTCTTCTTCTCCGCAGTTTTCTTCTAAACGTTTATTCAGCAATACCTGCAAGTAAAAGTGAAGCAGTTCTCTGTCGAGTCTGAGGCGAATCTCCTGTTCAGGAGACAAGGTAAAGTAACGGCTCACTCCTGCGCAGTTTTGCACATTATCATTTTTGCACTGCATACTTTTGCGACTCTGAGCTGAATGATTTCCTAACTTAATAATGGAAGAAGTCATGTCACGCTACTTCTCAGAGTGCAGCAGAGTTGTTTTTCTTTTGTGCGCAGCATCTCATGCACTCTCTGCGTCTTTACCATTTTTTAAAATATTGTTTTGCAGCTTTGACTCCAGACTGCAGAGGTCGACGGGGCTTGGAAACTAGTTAAGGAGACTTTTATTGCACCAACCACTGGAGTTGTATTCTTAAAAGTGGATATGCCGGACAGTAAGTGTAGAGGACGGCTGCTGCAGTTGGCCGTGGCTCTGGTGGCCTTGCTGTCGCTCTTCGCCGAGCTTGGGGACGCTGAAGAGGTGGTGGACACCGGGGACACCGAGCTGATGACCAAGCAGACCGACTCCAGAGCCACCAGGGCCAAGAGGAGGGGAGGGACGGACGTCCTCAGAGGGTAATTTGATCATGATAATCCTCAGTCCAATTTGGAAACAATTACTTTTCATTTCTTTTCTTCCACTCTCCCACTCTATTCCTACTTTTAATTTAAATCGTTCTGTTCTGGTTAGGAGCAGGTGTCTGCTGTGTTCATGTATAACCTGTCAGACCTTCATGATCAGTGAAGGTCAGAAAACACTTGTGTGTGTTTTTTTAATAAGGCAGACTGAGACCCATGAGTGACATTGTCTGTGATGGGAAGTTTGGAGCAAAGTTTTGTAATTAAATACTGGCAAGACTATCACATTCCTGCTGACTGCAATAATAAATTACATCCAAACAAAGGAGGCCATTGGTCGTGTGTGGCTGTGGTGAGAGAGAGAGAGCGAGAGAGAGAGAGAGAGAGAGAGAGAGAGAGAGAGAGAGAGAGAGACTAACAGCCTAATCCCCTTTCAGGCCAAAAACACCACACCCCAGTTGTGGATAAATCACATCTGCAGCTGTACACAGTGGGTCACTGCTGGAGAGTTTGTGTGTGCTTGTGCATATGAGTAAGAGAGAGAGAGAGAGAGAGAGAGAGAGAGAAGGAAAGCAAGAAAGAAAATAAAATAAAGAAGGCTATGTCCAATGATGACAGCAAACAGCTGATGAAGGTCATACAGTAGACAGCTTAATAAGCATTCCTTGCTGGCATTTTTATTTGACATACTTTAAGTTCATTTATCATAACATCTGGGTTTAGAGACAGGAAGCGCTACAGACTTGCACACTGTGTCATGCTGACTTACAACTATAAGAATGTTACAAAGATCCAACAAGCTTATTTATTCATGTCATGGGTCTTTTTGTAGTTACACTGTACACTATATACACTGACCCCTTGGTCAATACATACTCAGCAGGTGATTACAAATTCACATTCATGTAGGCCTGTCACAGACCTGTAGGTGGCAGGATGGCCCAGGTGTTCACCACTATGTCAGATTAAATGTTTTTTATAGGTGCATCAAAATTCTTAAAAACACTTTGTGCAGCGTAATATTTTCCTCAATAACAATACTTTGCGTTGGTGCCAAATTTTATGCCACACCCAACAGTTGCAATTATCATAACATAGTCCAGTGGTTTGAGACTCCCACAGTGGGTAACAAGATTAATCAAAGGGATCATGATATAATTGCAGGGGTAAAAATATTACTGTATAATTTGTCTTTAAATTTACTTTATATGTATGTAAACTTTATATTTTGACCTATCCTGTGATGAACTGGCAACATGTCCAGGGTGTACCCAGCCTCTCGCCCAATGTCAGCTGTGATTGGCTCCAGCCCCCCCGCGACCCAGCACGGATGAGCGGTTAAAGATGATGGATGGATGGATAGATTTATAGATGGATGGACTTATACCTATTCAAGACTAAAAAAGAAGGCAAAGTCAAAGTCCTAAGTTGGCTTTGCTTCATAGTATGGGGTCACAAGCAAAAAAGGTTGGGAAGTATTTTGTGAGGGCTTGTGTGTTTGCTAATCCTACAAAGGTCACTGGAATTTTGACTGACATGGCAGTGAACATGTAATGAGTGAATTTTGACAACTGGGAAATTTTGGCTGCAAATTTCCATCCCTGCTGAAGTGTCCTTCAGCAATGTGCCGTTATTCCCGCTGTTCTGAGATTTGTTCTAACAGTATGTGGATCTATGATCAATGAGCTTCCATCAGTAGACAGATATCGAGTGTCTAAAAACAGAGGGTGTTATATGCTGCACAGATCGTAAAAACAGAAGACAAATCTGTGATTATGGTCTGTGTATAAATAAAATGTAGACTTGCGAGTGATCTCAACTGGGTGACATGGATTACTGACCTTCTGGTGCTGCGTCTTCAACAGACCAAATGTGTGTGGCTCAAGGAATAACGCCTACTGCTGCCCAGGCTGGAAGACTCTGACGGGAGGAAACCAATGCATTGTTCGTGAGTATTACCTCCATTATTCACTGTAAATTCAGGTCGGGTAGAATTTTGAGTTTTGATCATCAACAGCAGTATTTTTCAGACACCAGCTCTCTGCTGTTTTTTATTGGAGCCATCCAGAATCATACACATTACCTGAAGTTTTCTACTTTGTTGGGAAAAAAATCCAGCAGGAATGTGACTCTTGCAAACCAGGACTAAATATTCACTGATTTTCAGCACATGAGATATTAATGCGCCCTCCTACTTGAACAGCAACATCAAATAGCAAAAATAAAATTCACTATTATGGTGGAGATGTAACTTTCCTTGACTTATTGCACTTGTTCAGTGAGTCTGTCATGTTAAACCTATAGGTCCACACTTACAAGGGACAGTACTGTAGTTTTCAAGTAATGGTTGAACATTATTAATCCTGACAGCTAACACTTTCTGAAGTTTAGTTACTTTCAGATGGTTCAAAATTTAAACAGGTGAAAAAGTAAGCTTTGGGACTTTTCTCTGGTAGAAACCAAATATTGCTATTGGTCACCCTATAATTTTACATTACCAGTGTCTTAGTGTGGCTAATGGTGGTGATAAGCCGACAGCATGACCTAAAACAAATGGGAATTGGTCATTCATTTTGGTCCATTTACTCAGGTATTCTGGCAATGGTTTCTTTTCTCTTTGCATTTCCTCCCCACTCTCCCAC
>JAPMOB010220197.1:0-21500 GCA_029875015.1 Lepomis gibbosus | reverse complement strand
TGTTTTCCTCTGCTGTTGTTGCTGCAGCGGTCTGTGTGACGGCGGGAGCAGAGGGCTCTGTGAGCGGGCGGCTGGGCGGCATCACACGCTCCTCCCGCGGGCCGCCGCAGGCCGCCACTTGCGGAGCTCCTCAACTCCGAAAATATTCATCTCATTTTTGTTCCGCCATCACTTCTCATAAAACTGTCAGTATTGGAAATCTACACAGCTGATTTCTCACCTCAAAACTTCTCAGAAGTGGATTTAGTGATGAAAATCCAAACGAAAACTGTAAAATAAACTTCCTGTTGCTGGCCTCTGTCTGGCGTACACAATGATGATGCAGTGGATAGTGAATATTCTCTCTGACTAATCAGCAGTCTGTCTGGGTTTCACGTTACATTTTAGTTTCCCTCAGCTCGCTTGGAACCTGGACGGAGGTGAGGAGATACGAAAAAAAGTACCTGGAAGCAGGTACAGGTCCAACATTTCTACAGTGGAAACCCAAACAAAGGCGAGTCGAGACAAAGGGCCTCCGCTCAGACTAGCTTGGTTTGAGGGCGTGCCTAACCCCGCCAGTCGCTTGGCAAGCTTTATGACGTGTTTGCATTGTGACGTCACAAGTCGAGGAAGTGAAAGGCTGGACTACAAACGAGCTGTTTTCCAGCGGTTCTGAGCACAGCTTTCTGTGGGAGATGGGAACTCCCTTTGGGCTTTTTCACTGTTACATGCATAAAAAAGATATATAACTCAATAAAGGAGAGGGAAAAAGCCAAAAAGCAGAATACCACCACTTAAAAGTGATATCAATACCAGTACTTCATTCGATACCTTGCATAAAATGTCACCTGATTAATAGCATATTATTTTTATTGTTGTTATTGATAAGGTATGTTTTTTTTTTCTTGTTTCAAATTACTGCTACATAAAAAGTATTGGGAAATTGTATCACATTGCTTCCTATCCTTATTAGGTCATCCTCACTGGTAGTATTATCCTATAAGGGGAAAGACTACAGCTTGGGAGTTATTTTATATTTTAATTAGAGAGGTGAAATAGTTTAATGACCAAATAAGTTGTGGAAAATGAATTTAAGGTATTTTTTGATACTGATACCAGAGGATGAATTGTTTCATGAACTTGAATACCAGATAAATGCTGGGATTTTTTAATTTTTTATTAATTTGGTACAATGGGTGTGTCAAAAACACTCCAGGGAATTTGAACCTTTTTTGTCCTCAGTCTGATTTCTTATTTTATGGTCAAAACAGACCTTTTAAGCTGTACCTTCTGCAGTTTTTAACAATTAGTTAGCTTCAGGTTGAGAATTTTTAACATGTCACCGACATTGAGTGTCAAATTCACTTTGTATATCAAGTAGCAACTTCTAGTAAGATACATAGCTTCAGGTGCAAATGCAACCATTTAAAAAATTTTCTAGGTTACTGTGTTCCAATTTGGGCTGCATGGGGGTCCAGCAACGTTTCAAAGACTAATGGAGCAGGTACTTTATGGATTGTCTAAGTTTTCTTGTGCATACCTTGATGATATTGTCATGTACAGCACAACTCGGGAAGAACGTGGACCATTTCAAAGTCTTTGACCGCCACCATTCTGCCGGCTTGACAATCAATCCAGCCAAAGGTGTCCTGGCCAAGAACAGTACCTGGGTTTCACCATTGGAGGTGGGTTAATTAAATGTCAGGTTCAAAAGATCCATGCAATTGAGTCATGTTCTCTCCCACATTCCTGGAAGCAGCTAAGATCTTTCCTGGTGATGGCTGGCTTCTACCATCGGTTCATCCCCTATTTCTCAGCAAGGGCTGCTCTACTTACAGATAAGACGTGCTATATGGGCTAGATATCCCAACCAGGTCCAGTTGACCTGGGGAGGCAGTGCCAACTTTCAAGGACACTCATAAATCTGTGAGTATAAGCCCTGTTTACATAGTCCAGACTTTGAGAAACAGTTCATATTGCAGACTGACGCGTTTGAGAGTTGTATGGAAGCGGTGCTTTTGCAGGAACGTCATCCTGTGGCATAGATCAGTCGGACACTACTCCCCAGAGAGCTCTGCTGTTCAACCGATATTAAAGTGAAAAAATATAAATATAACCAAACTGTATAAAGTATTTAAAATGGGCAATGCTTAATTTGAAATACATGATATTGATGTGATAAACTGTGAGTGATAAAAATAGCTAGAACATATCAAATGCACCAAAAAATGTAAGTCATAATTAATCATTGCCATTTTTATGACACTTGTATAGTGCTGAAGGTTACTCACCATACACTTACAGTCGTGCCCTATTCACACACATATTGCAAAAAAAGAAGAAAGAGAAATTGTGAAAGTGCAACATAACCATAACCTTATATGGCTGTGAAGTGCAAGTGAGTCAAAGCAGGTCACTGCATTTGCAGTACCCGAGAACAGGCTGAAAAGCAGCATCATGTGCGTTCATCTCAGCTGCTCAAATGTTATGACAACCAAATTTAAGATACGGAAGCGGCAGTTGACAAATGACCAATCTCAAACTATGGTGTCTTTGGAGGGTCATTCACTGCTGGCCACATTAACATATGGTAAGAACAAATAACATTTTGATACAAAATCCAGATTGTTATATTTCTTGTAATTTAACATTTAGCTTTTGTTTCTGTTTGAAGATATTTCATATTCTCTTTTTATACATGGTGAGAACATACCACCCACATTTACTGTATGCTAAACCAATACTTTGTGCCCACAAGCCTCACATTCCTGTTTGCCAGAAGACCTGCTGAGAGCTCAGCCACGTTAAATCTACATCGTATGGTGTGTGTGAGAATGCCAATTTGAAGGACCCCATTATTCACTCAGAGGTCATGTTAAAATGGAACACCTTGTGATTTTTCTCCCCTTTCCTCTTGCCAGAGGCAGTCGTCAAATTAGAGGGTAAACCATTTCAAACCTGGCAACTAATTGCAGGTAGGAATAAAGCTGGGAGCCTGGCAAAGATAAACACCTTGTATAAATAGAAATAGGCAGTTATATATGCAGAAAACGCCAGTCCTTCACACAGAGAGGTGTAAGATGGAGTTGGCAGCCAGGGTACATGGTGAGAATGGGCCTCCCGCAGGATAATGAAGTGAAGAACTGACTGCACTTAAATAAATATTTCATCAGCCGCACTCAGTCCATGCATTGTTCCCCCCAGAATACACCTGTATTCTGAAAAGGCACTTGAGTTGTATGGAAAATGAGAAAGAGGAAAAGGAGAGTAATAAAATAAAAGGGTTGGTTCACCCAAATAACAAAAACCTCCATATTTTTCACTTACCTAGTAGTATCTAATCATTTGAATAGTTTTTTTCTTTGTTTGAGTCTTAAATCTTTCTGAGATTTCTGTCCCCACCCCAGTGCAATGGCAGCAAAAGGAAATTCATTTGTGGTGCACACAGCATTGAAAAATTAACTTTAATGGAGTAATTCAACATTTTGTGAAAAATTATTCGCTTTCTTTTTGAAAGTTAGATGAAGAAATGGGTGCCATTCTCATGTCCGTACATTAAAGCACTGTATATCTCAGGCTGAACGCTTGAAACAGAGATTAGGACCCAAATGCAGACACTGAGACGAAACTGGATAGTTGGTGAGGTTTATTCTCAAGTAGGTGAAACTTACAGGTGGTTAATAATCCAAAGTCCAAAGAAAATAACCAAAACCACAAGGGCATGAGAAACACTGGCAACAAGTGAAAGACAAGCACTTAAATACACAGGGGAGGGAGAAACTAATTACACACAGGTGAGACCACTAAGACAATCAAGGACATACACAGGAAGTAAAACAAGACAAAAGACACAAGGGCAGACTAACTACAAACTAAAACAGGAAGTAAAGCTAACTTAAACACTCAAGGAACAATGTCACAAAATGAAACATAACACAGACATCAAAAGTAACTAGCTGATAAAAAACCTACAGAACATATTGACTAATAAACAAATGACCAAAGTAGCACATACTAAAGAGCAAAAACAATGGCAGCGAATGAACACAGAAACAAACACAAAACACACCTAACCAACGCAAACCTGTGATAGTATAACCTTGTTTAAAATCTTAAGCATTTGATCATTACTTTAAATATTTGTGACAAATAAGCAACAATTAGTCAAATGTTGAAATAAAAATATGCGTATTTCCGTTTATTCTACTTTTTTGAGAAAGTCACGTGACCCGACAACCCCCCCATCCTTCACAGGTACTAAAATAAAATGATGATATAATTACCAGTTATGTGCCTCATAACCTAGCTTACAGCTAGCACTTGCAGCTAACTTAATTAGAAATAAAGCCTTACTATAAGTTTAACTATAGTGTTAGATTGTTACTCTAGTATTACTATGTTTTTTCAGGACATTACTTTACTTATACTATTTTTTTATATAGTTTTCCTATGATGTTTCCTATATGTTTAGTTTTTGGAGGGTACTATATTAATACTACACATTTACTATAACATCATCATAGTATTACTACATGAATGTTCTACAGTGTGTTCAAAAAACAATAGCAAAAACACTATATAATATAGTCTAGTATTACTATTGAAATAAATAGGGCTTCTAAAGCTAAAAAATAGGATTACAGAGATAAACTATAATAATACCATAGCTGATGAAAAATACTATAGGACATTACAAACGTTCCATAGGACACTATACAATTCTTAGAGTATACTACGGTTATCCCATGGTTCATTTTGTAAAGGGTGGTGTTAGTTTGCACACTTTTTAGCCTCCGTATTCCTCCATACAATTGCTATACATGTCAGAGGTCACAGCAAATAGGGGTTAACTATGTTGCTTGGGGACACATTGGTAGATGGGTCACAGTGGGGAATTGAACCCAGGTCTCTCACACCAAAGGCATGTGTCTTATCCATTGCGCCATCACCACCACCTGGTGATGCTAAACCAATAACAAACAGCAAAGGAAATGTTATAAATAAATATGTAAGTAAATGTATTTTAAAATTAGGTGATTCATTATTATTTTCATATTTTTTTAGGACTCGAAATGGTTCCCCAGATGCTTAAGACCACCACCGCAGCAGTCTCACGGATGGACCCGGACCAAACAGAGCCTCCGACAGTGACGGAGACCAGTTTGACGACAGGGAGTACACCACCCAGTGTTTTGAACTCTATTCCAGTGGAAATGTCTAGCACTAGCTCTAAAAGTCACCAAAATCTGTAGACCTAGTGTTAAAGTCACCAGGCAACCCCTGGCAGTGCCGAGATGATGATGAAGATATGGTGGGTTCAGGTGGGGATGGCAGAGGCGTCCCCTCTGCATGTTCGCTTCACAACAGCAACTGTAGCAACAATTTGCTAACCCACAACTTAGTTTGTTTGATGTGTGTGTTTACAATGACTTAACAAGGGAATTATCTCAGTGAAAGAGAGAAAGACGGATTGTATTGCTTGCATACATCTAGCGGAACACTGTGCCTTTTAGCTCTGTTTTGGTCTCCACCAACTCCCAAGAAAACATATCTGGCTCTTTAGCTGCTCAATGCTCCACAATGTTCCTTAGCTAATCATTATGGCTGTCTGCCGTTTGGTTCTGGCCAGGTGTTGTACAGTGGGTTCACCAACTCTTAAAGTTACTGCCTGAAGTTGAGCTGATCACAGAACTGAGAGTGAACCAAAACAGTAAGCGTACGGGCTTTAAAATCAAACCCTAAAACCCTGCAGAGCTGAGGGAACTGCTAAGTCGGGTGACACTACTCTGTGTTTGTTAGATTACACATAATAATTTGATCCCCTGTTAATATGAAAATATTATAGTAATGATATAGTGCATCCTTTTTTTTTATTTACTTGAATCCTACTAACTTACATTAGTAATTCTTAGCAACTTGTAATTTTGTGACAGAATATGACTTGGTGTTCTTACAGTGCAGTTGCTAAGCTGCCATTCTGACTGGAATCTTGAGGCCGTCAAACTAATTAACTGGTGTTTGAGATAGCGTCTGGCTGAAGAACCCCTCGCCTCGCTCTGCTTTATTGAATGGGGCAGCAGCACATTCAGACTTCAAACAAGAAAGGTTTCCACGGGCTGCGTCACCAGGGCTGCTGCTCTTTATAACAACTCTAACCATGACTGTGAAACGTGTGCTCACAATAATCTTCTGAATGAAATATCTTAAAAATTCTTATATTTGCTCCACTTATTTTACTCATCAGAGCCAGATTATGTTGTGAGCAGTACTCCTGTGAAAACAGTGGTATAATGTCTTCTTTCTAAAATCTGAAAAGCCCTGGTGATGTAATCAGGGTTATCTAAGCTTAGAGACTGCAAATATATAAAATAAAACTCTACTTTGTATACTGGAGTTTGAATAAACGGCATCTACCTGACATGGAAAGTCCAACAAAAAATATTATTGAGCTGCATTATGGGAAATGTAGGATCCAATGTTTTTGGAACTTAACAAATAATAGGGACAAAATCTGTTTGCCTTTGCTCCATCCATCCATGAGTCTCATAACTTTATTTTTCTGTTGTCAGTCAGTGTGCAGTTTTCAATGTGAGGATGGGAAACTGAAAATGACATAGGCAGAGTAATCTAAATGTAGTATGATATTAAAGTATGGATATGTATGGTAAAATGTTGTTTCATGTTTCATCATTCTAATAAAGTATCTGAAGGCTGTTCTGTAAATAGTTTTCTAATAAATAAAGAATCCTCTAAATAACCCATACCAATTTCAGGCTTAAATAACAACTTCTGGTTAGTCCCGCTGCATCCAGGTTAAAGACACCCGTGTCCAGGTTAGGTCCCCCTCATTCAGAGTACAGATACAGATAATTTTATTAGTTGAACAAATACAGAAACAAATAGAAGTGTACTCACTCATCCCTGTTGCCTAATGCTACTTAGCTAGATTTTTTAAAGGCATGTTTCTCATTAATTTCTGTTGTGCTTCACTATTGGCCAAAATGGAGAGGCTTTCCTGACAGTAAATTTGAGGACAAAAAAGGCTGTTTGATATTTAATCTGTGTAATGATTTGCATGTTGTTGTGGCGTCTGAATAAATCTCTGAATAAATCTTTCTAACCCGGATCTTGCTAGCAGTGCTAGCATCAGAGCACTTTCAAATTAGATTTATAGACTTTCTTTACGGCACACATTCTCTTTTTGGACAGCAAACACACAGGTGGAACATTAATGTTAGCTTGGATCCAGTTTTCCGATTATTGCAGGACAATGCAGCAATTAAGGTTGAAATGTTGCACCAGTTTGACAAGTCAAATTCTAAAGGTGTATTCCATTTCAACATTATCAGGTACTACACTCATTTACAGTTTTGTACATTTTACTTTGGATTGTTTTTCTTGCTAAACAGAATTGTGTATTCATTTTTAATGCTTCTACTGGTATGGGGATGGTCTACTGGCCAGGACGACTGTCCTCTGTATGAAAGATGCTTGGCTACACCAGGCAACGTGTCCTCCAAGAGTCATTTTTTGTATTAAAGAGCCCTTCGGCAGGATGCTAGGCCTGTTAAACCAGATTAAGGTAATAGTAAAGCATTTACATGGTTCACATTATTTCCCCCAACAAAAACAGTTTACAGGAGTTGTTTGGTAATCATGCCAGGGCC
Source organism: Lepomis gibbosus (assembly GCA_029875015.1). Taxonomy (NCBI): domain Eukaryota; kingdom Metazoa; phylum Chordata; class Actinopteri; order Centrarchiformes; family Centrarchidae; genus Lepomis; species Lepomis gibbosus. The sequence goes on along the minus strand of JAPMOB010220197.1, from coordinate 13,854 downwards.
TGGAAGAATGTGTGGGCTATTTGTTCCACATGACGAGGAGGAAAATGTAGGCACTAATTTATTTTCAAGTTAATGAATATATACATATACAACTAAGATCAGGGCAGGCCCAAACCTCTTTGGGGACACAAGTAATATCCCACCACCCCAGCCCAGGTTCTTGTTATTATTATCATGCCTAAAATAATAATAAAAGAGGATAATCACTTCCATAAATCATTATATATTAACAGAGGACCACACTGTTTTAATTCTCTATAATTCTCTCAAAGTATATACTCTATATGTGTACCAGCTAAATGTTTAAAATCCGAATGTATTCCATTTCTTTTCTTTTTTGCATTATCTTAAATATAAAAATATGATACAATATACATTTTACTTCTTTTTTTTTTCTTTTTTTTTTTTACTGTAGGCCTATATCTATACAATGACCAACCTACAGATTTTGGTCATTGTGCCTCAAACCAGCCTTTTTTTTATCACATATTGTAATTGACATTAAATAAGTCAAATTAGTAAGTAGAGACTAGTTTATTACAACAACAACAACAACAACAACAACAACAACAACAACAACAACAACAACAACAACAACAACAATAATAATAATAATAATAATTAATAATAACTTTATTTGTGTAGCACTTTTCAATGTAGGTAACAAAGTGCTTTAAAGCAATCAATGTAAATCATAGATCACACACAGTGGTGTGTGATGACTGAAACATAAAACAAGTCAATGTACAAATAATGGAGGAATATATTACACATCACAAATTGAAAGCTGTGGTGTAAATGAGTCTTAAGAAGTGAGATGAAACCAGGAACAGACTCTGTAAGCCTAAACCTCTGTGGAAGACTAGGGGCCTTGGCAACACAGGCCCTGTCTCCTTTGCCTATTATGAATTCAGCTTAGTTTAGCTTACTTATATGACTGGAGAACAGAAAAACTAGTTTTAGAGCTACAAGCTAATGCTGTTATTTAGCAGGAATATCATTTACAATGGTCATAAGTGTAGCTTTTCAGCATGTTTGCATTTGCTAACATGCACAACACATAAAGTAAAGCTGAGGCTATATTTCAGTCTAGATCAACTGACAGACCAACATTGCTATAGAGCCATGCCAAAAACCCTATCAGTCCCCCTGTTACTGTGTTTTATGACATCTTGTATTTTACAAAGAGCTTTGATTTTTCACTGACATCTCGGCACACTGTCTCTCGTTGACCAATGGTTCTTGAATCTGCCCTGCAGTAAGGGTTTGCCGTCAATGTCTCAACACTGTCAATCAACCTCCGACGGTCAGGCCTGCAGTCTGCCCACCACCGCATCAGTGGCACCTTGTTGACAATCCCATGAGTCACCCGGAGTCCGACCTTGTCCCTGCGCCCAGGCAGGGGGGACGCTCTGCTGTCACCCTGACGTCACTGTGGAACCCATTGAGCACGCAATACAGGATGGGAAGTCTGTTTTGTGACTGCGCCACAGAAGGGATTTGGCTTGTTCATAAACTCTAACTCTAAACACCCTATAATCTGCTGCGTTTCAATTGTTCTTTGAGTTGTGCCCTCTGCCCTTTCCTGTGTTGCTGCTCAGCCCAGTTTCAGTTTGGATCAACAGTTAATCTTGTGTTATTGAAACTCCACGGGACTACAGGAGCAGGATATCCCTCTCTTAGCCTCTGCTTATACACTTTGTATATGTAAGTTATTCATTTCATGGCTGAATGAGAATGATTGACCTCTGAAGGGTGCTTGATAAACCATACGCTGTCTTGTCTTTGACTGACCTGCCTGATCATTTATGTTATAATGTGGAAGTGAAGTGCAGGAAGAGAAGATGGATTATTTGTTGGAGGGCTCTTTAACCTCTGAGAGGTAAAACCTGTTCAGCACTTATAGTTGATGATTAAATTGCCAGTGGCCAGTTTCCATATACTGTATATTGGATAGGGTAATGTAATGTGAATGTGTCTATGTGGACAGGAGTAGCTGGGGATCGAAACCAACCTGGACGATACTGTACCTTCTGTGACGCTTAGGTTAATGTGACCAGTGGTTAACAGTGGCGAATGTTATTTGGCAAACTTGCATAGCTGTTGCTGTAGATGTTCTTTGAAGAACGCGGAGAGGAAGTTAGCCAACCGCTGTTTTTGGTATCAATAACATTCTGTAAGAGAATCTAGAGAATTTTCTGTGTCTTTAACAGAATAAGGGATATGTGTGTGCGTATTAAACAGTGCATCAGTGTGTGAGTTCTTAATCCGCTTGTGTAAAAGTGTCACCAAGACACCGTCTTTTACATTCAGTACATTCAGTGCGTAAAATGACTGATAAAATGATGCCATTACCCTGCAGTCGACTGACTTTCAACCAACCTCCTTGCTGACTCACACTCTTCTCAGGTTTTTCATCAATATTTCATATACTATGTATACAGCACACAGTCTACACTTCCAGACCACAAAGTAACAAAGCTTAAATTAAAGCAAAATTGTCCCCGTCTTATTTCTGCGCAGCAAATATCACATCTTAATGTCTTCATGCTGTTTTGCCGGGTATTGTGCTGCCACAATAATTTTGAGTTCTTTTGACAAAAGACACATTGACAGGATTGCCTGGTATGGTGTTTAATGTCTTATTTTTCAACACGCTGGCTTCTGTCTCTCTAGCTTTCACAAGACAGAAGCTTTAATGATATCAACACACAATATACTGTTTCTTAAGCCAGTTCAGAAGGATTACGCTGGCATTTCCCAATAATATGGCATTGTATGCTCACAAGTGAGATGGCTGATCATTTCACTGGACCCATGAGGAATGTCATTCAACAGGGATTTTATTATTTTCACACTCTACTGTATTTTTTGCACTCTGATTGCAGTGTCTTGAACGTTTTTAATTTTAATCTTTTGTGAATGTCTCTAGAGGTGCTCGGCACATGAAGAAATTAATCTTTAAAACTGAATACTCAAGCAGAGCTCATTTTGTGCAGTCATCAGTGTCACTGACTGAATCACTGACATTTATTTGGTGACTGATGGTGCTATTGTTATCACAGTCACGTTACAGTGTATGCTACTTCCTGGTTAAAAGCTAACTGAAAGACGGTACTAGCTACAAAAACATGATGTGATAACTGTTAAAGACAGGTGGTTGCTGAATTCTTAACCAAATAAACTTAATTTTCCGCTGAACGAAAATGCTTGAGCGACAACAGATCAAACATAGTATCCAAGACTGACACACAACACACACAACGAAACAAAAACCAGCCTATAGCCTTAAAATGCTAATGTGCTAATTCAATTCTATTAATGATAGCAATATTAATGATAATGATAATAGGACTAATAATAACAATTGTAGCAGTGGGTGTCGAGCAGGAACATGGGGGCAGCAGGAAGCCCACAACCACAGATCCAGACCCCACACCTCCGAAAGAGGTAGAAAACGACAGAAGAAGAGAGAATGTATTAGCAAACTATCACCTGTATACATATCCAGCAGACAGGAAACAATTTAAGCATTAACATTAAGTGTGTTTAACAGACTTTCTCGCTGAAAACAGCTGCCTGATGCTGCTGGCAATGCTGTTGATGAGAGCAGTGAGACTGTGGGCCATAAAACCAAAACAACAAGCTAAAATAGTCTAAAAACACTTTATTTGCACCACATTTTTGACCCATTCTTCATTCAAAAATGGTGCAGTGTTAAACATTTCTTACACACTTTTCTTAACTTTGCAAATGTACAAATGGGCTGAGGGAAAAGTTGATGGCCTACTTTGACCCAGTTCAACTGTTGTGCATGAGCGGGAAGAGAGAGTGCCTGTTTCCCATGTAATGCATCTGAACTCGACTTTGTTACAGGCAGTAAATTATTCATTAACAGCTGAAGTTATTCAATGGGGCCGATTCTGTATAAAGTTATACATTTGTGATAGACTGTGTGGATCTCAAATACCATATCAGAAACAAGAGGACAGTAATTCCATCTGACTTACAAGCAGATGACATGGATGAGCAGCAGTAGCACAGAAGACAGACGGTTCAATCTAAATCAGATGTAGCTTCAGAAGTGAAAAGCAGCCGAGTAAAAGTGTTGCTGTCTTGGAAATAGCATGTTGTTTAATTAGTTTAACAGTATACCTCACGGAGGCTGTGAGCCACGCTGTTTGCTTTCCATTTACATCACTTTCCTCAGCTGTAATTAACACAATGATTCAATGTCTTCCATTTCTTAGTAGACCAAACAAAAGAACAAGAAAATGAAACTGTGCAAAGCCGTAAAGACTGCTGAGGTATGCGTGAGATGATGTACATAATAAATCAGCTTTGTACCTCTGTAATACACTCCTTTAAGTCCAATGTAATGAATGTCACTTGAAGGATTCAAGTGCAGTCTGAAAAATGAACATTCAATTATTGTGGAGTTACAGCAATTCGAAAAGGTTTCCCAGCCTCCCCCTGCCTGGAGCCTGTGTGGAGGCTGGTGTTCTCTCTATTTTTACCGTCTGCATATGTCACCTGTAACATTAATTTGAATAATAACTGAATAGGCTCTCTTCACTGTTACCTTCCCCTCTATTGCCCTCATCACCTCGACGGGGTGTGAAAGGTCTTCTCATTTGCGTCCCCATTGTTCAGAACACGTCTGTGGGGGCGTTCAGAAGCCTTTCAGTCTGGACAGATGCTGAATGTCAACACTGTGAGCAAGTCAACAGGGGATTTTCTTCAAGCTTTATAGGACATAAGAAAACAGGACTTCAACCTGTTTGATAAAAAAAAACCTTGATGGTGTGAAATAGGATAACCAGATTTGTCATTCAGCATGATAAGGAAAGGTAAGTAGGGTGCACTCTGTAATCCTCCTCTGCAGCTCTGGTTAAGAGATTCACTTTCCAGCCGCTGCCTCCCTGCTTGACGACGCTGCACTTTGCTGGAGTTTGGCCGTAACACCCATCTGAAAATCTACAGATGCAAATTGAAATAACAGCCTTGTTGCGGTGCAATAATTCTGCTGCGACAGATCAGCGGGAACATTTCAACCATTCCTCTTCCTCTAGCTCCTCACGCTACTCATTGCTACTCATTAGGCCCATAGATAAAGCTCCTGCTGAAAAGTTTGGGGGAAAACCACATCATGTTCTTATGTAGAATACAGACATCAACTTTTCTGTCCTCGGAGCACCCCCCCCTTCTTTTTGTTTGGGATTTCTTGTGAAGTTGGCACACTTCAAAGCCATTGGATTGACAGCACTGCAGACTGAAAGATCCCATTCATCTGCCTGGTGGAATTATGCAGACATCTCTCTTGAGCACCACTTCAGAACCTCACTCTCTTTACTTTAAATATCTGGCCTCTCCATGACACCCTGCAACATGCTGGAAAAAAATGTATCTGCGGAGGAAGGGAGTAGGAAGGGGAAAAAAAGAACACTTGAAGAGAGAAAAAAAATGAGCTAGTTTAACACAATATTGCACATCAGTAAAACAACCTACAAGCTGTTAAATGGAATGACACAAGCGAGCATTGTGAGTGTGGGATGTTGAAGAGAAAGCGCTGAGGGAGAAAAATACAACTTTTCCTTGCCGCAGTCGTGCAGAAGAACAAATCTGCTGGAGTATATGGTGATGACACAACAGACGCCACTCCAGAAAATGACAAATAAGGCCCAGCACATATGCACGACTAATTAATTTTCTGCCTCATTTTGTCCCCGCCTGTCTTGCATTCTTGGGTGAGCTGTCTTGCTCCCAGGTGTCGTCTCGGCATTCAGATGAGGCTCGAGACCGTCAGAGTTGTCCCTCGCCGGCTGAGCATGTGCAGAGTGGTGACTCAGCCCTGACCTCCCTCGCCGCCACCATGCTTCCCGCTCTCTCCGGAGACCGCTGCACTGCTCCCGTTATGTCATCCATCACAGCTGTCATAATCCTATCTACGCTAATATTACAAACAAAGCTGGGGTGCCAGGGTAGTTAATCTGTCTGGTGTGATGAGGCAGAATATCTCACCGGTGGAGTTTGGGTATTTGGCAACATCAGCAGAATTTTCTTTGTGGTTCCTCAAAGAATTAAAAACAATAATGTGAAAAACTCTAAAGCAGCATGTTTTCACTCAATATTGTGGTCAAGCTTTGTGACTTAACATGATGCTGTTTATTTTCAGAGGAATAACTCTGATTTCTAACCCATTTTCAGGTTCAAAATCTTATTTAGGGGCTGTACCAGAACAGGTTTTTACATGGTTTAATGTTCAAAACACCATATTTTTTGTCATACTGACCATTGCTGCAGCTCTTCTTTTCACCCTTGTGTTGAACGCTCTGTTTTAGCTATGGAGTGAGGCATCTCACTTCTGTTCAGTCTTTATTGGGAGTAAGGTAAGGAGTCCTAGACTGAGTTCAGCGCAGACGTAAAAAACGTAGCAAAACGCTTCCCTGAACACCCTGTTGCGTACGCAAGCGCAATGCATTTCCCTGCCTTTTTAACGACGTTGTTTTTACAAATTTTTCGCAGCTGGTTTGGTAACACCTGTGACACAACCACCAAAGAGAACACATGTCGTTCAATCAGAAAACGTTCCTAACCGGTGCAAAACGTTTGAAGACTGAACCCGCCCCTGGTTAGGGACTATTACCCAGAGTAGGGTGGATCCCGAAAAGCAAGGTAGCTCCATTCAAAACAAAGCCGCTCAAGTTCTAGCCCAAGTCTGATTCCAAAACACAGGCAAAACAACCTGAACCAGCTTCACAACCTGGACTGGAGCAAGACATTTCAGAGTGGTAAGTTATTAATTAGTTACTAACTTATTGTTTTAACTGTGCACTGTCTCTACACCACAGTAACAACTTTATGTCCAGTGACTGCCTGGAGGGTATCTAACATTATTTTATTTTCATATTTACCTAGCTTAGGTTACCGAACTAAACGAGCTGTTTTCAGGCAGTTCAGAGCATAGTTTTCTGTTGGAGATAGGCACTCCCTTTGGGGTGGACACATTTAATAACATAAAAATAACATCCCATCTTGAACAAAATGTAAAGAGCTAACGCTCATGTGACACACAAAAAATTACAGTGTTCTTCCAGCCTGAGCCGGGACAGTTCCACTTATTTGGCTTTGTCTGGCTTGCCTGGTAAAAAAAAAAAAAAAGAATTAATCACAATGTGCTCCCAATTATAACCATGTGGATCTTGTTAGATATTATATGCAAAACAACCCCCCTAACAATTGTCTAATGACGAGCATACTGTTTTCATGACAATTACATTCAGTCAAGTTGAAAGAAGAAGTTTTGTGCAGTGAGATCTAAGATTAAGACCATCTAGCGTAGATGCAATCAATATGTTGTGATGAACGTCGCTTTGTAGTATAAGCTGTGATGGCTGCAGCAATTACAACAGCATGATTACAAGACTAATTGGACATAACAGACTAATTGTGAGCTAAAACCACTGCAGCCGCAGTGGTATGAGGAACATCCGCTGAGCACATGGAACTGGCTCTTCCCTAAACAGCTTGTAATAATGCTGGAGGTACAGGCAGTTCACATCACATCCCCTCAGCGAACTGACGCACACACACATACACACACACACCGCTTTGGCACAATGCACAACAGCTGTTCTGGAGACAGATGAACGGTGAGGCAGAGGAACCTGTCTGACCGTTTACCTCTGACTTCATCCATCATCACTGACAGCTCTCGATCATTGCTCATATTAATAAAACCTTTCCATCATTATTGTGGGCCAGGGTATTCCCCAGTGAGCTGCCCTGTGTCTTGGTATCTGTGTATTGATTTATAGCATAAATCTAACCTCTCAACGGCCAATGAATTAGACCTTATACATTTTAGAGATAGGGGCACTGGAGAGAATTTGAAGGGATTGGAGAAGGTTTTCTATCCAGTGCATGAGTGCACATAGTGAAATAACGCTGTATGTATTTGTATGTGGATGTATCATATAGTGAAAAGGGTCTATGAGAGTTCCTAAAATATCAGGGAAATGAAAAATGTGAGATCAAAATGTTCTTATGTTTTTTATTGACTTGTAAAAGATTCAATATGAATGTGATCACTGACCATCTCGATCCAACTTTGGTGATTACAGAAGGCTATCACTGGACAATTCTATCCAGGACAACAGTTTTAGTGGCGTTTTAATACTGTTTCTTGAAACAATAGAACATACTGGCACAGTGCAGCCGGTTGTAGAAGATGATGCAGACAGACACAAACTACTGCAAACACTAGGGCTGTACCCAGGATTTCAGACATGTATTAGCCAGAAGATGTTAATTGTTTTATTACATTTAGAACAAACTTGGGCAAAATGCTGGTTCAAAGCTTTATCCACACTATAAAATTACGGTAAGGAAATAATGAGTCATATTGTAATATTTTTTGGTTGGCTTTTAATAAAAAACTGAGTCTGAAAATACTGGAATTAGCCTATATCATTTCCACCATATGTTGTTTAAAAATGTAATTCCCCTTGGGAAAAAACAAAAGAAAATACACACGATTGTAATCTCCTCAAAGGTAGCTACGGCCCTGGCAACAACTAATTTGGTGACAACTGGACACTGAACTGTAGAGGGCTACAGTGTTGCAGTGTTGTAAATACTATGGCTCAAAATGTAAATTTCAGAGTGGTGCTAAAGGCAGCTCATAAGTACTCTACTTGGGAGCATGAACTTTTTCAGTCAAATTTCATGGCAATCTTGAATTTTTTTGATATCATGTGTGCTAATTTGACATTTTGGCCAAAGGGTGGCAACTAGACCAAATGGTTCCCTCTCTAATGAATGTGCTTATTGATTTTCACTGAAATCTGATATTTCTTTTGTCCAAGTGGAAATGTGATCTGAGGTAGGATAATGGTCAAGCAAAATACAATTAATTCAGTCTAAATTCATCCTCTGGGGATGACAACATTTGCAGTTTATAATAAAATATGGCAATTCAGGTGAACTGACTAACCAGTGTTAGTCAAGGGAAACTTCTGTTCAATTTTGAGATACCAGGCATAGTTTATATTTTGGCCTGAGGGGGGCACTAGAGCAAAGCTTGTGGCGCAAAATTGAATCCTCTGGCGCAAATTTAGCCTGATGGGGATGCAAGATGAAGTTAAAGGGGCGTGGGAAATTATAAGAATTATCTGGGGACCATGACTGTTCACAAGTTTCAGTAAAAATGTGGTAATTCATTTTCAAGATAGCTTGTTGTGGACCTTATGGTTGTGCAGGTCAGGGGGTCACCCTGATCAGGACTTTTTTTCTGAGGACTATGAATCTGACTGTCGAATTTGGAATAATCTTGTATGGAGAACTGAGCTTCTGGACTGAGAGGGGTGTTAGAGGAAAGCTTGTGGATCATACAAATACAGAAAAGGCTTACATCTCTTGGGGACAATGATGTGCTCAGTATGCTTCATGGCAATCTGTCAGTTCTATTATTTCGTAAAGTGGATTTTTGTTGGTCTGTTGTTGGCACTAGAATGAAGGTCAGGCATCCATTTAGGTTTTTTATCCCTACCCAAAACATGGCCATTAGTTTTTAGGATACCTTGTTGTGGATAAATGTTTTCATGTTTTCCACAGGGAAGGTCGGGTCATTAAAATCATCAAAAATAATCCTTTAGGGACTATGAATATTTTTATCTTCATGTCAATCTAGCTGGTATCTGTCAAAATATCTAACCTTGGAACCAGCTCTTAGATGGATGTATGATGGCTGTCCAGCCACTTAATAAAATAGCAATCAGGCCACTTGCAGATTGACCCGAGAGCAGTTAAAGCTTAAAAATGTATTGTGGAAAAGACAAAACATCACTACCTTTCCACAAATACAGCTTCTCTGCTTCTCCAGGACACTCGGCTGTAGCCAACAGCCTGATTGCCACCTTGCAGTCCAATTCCATCAAGCTATCCCAAGCAGTCCCCATGGAATGTTTCAGCCCCTGTGCATCATCAGCTCCCTCTTCAGTGCTGGGCCTTGATTCGCTGCCTGCCTCCCTGTTTAACAGCACTTCACATTCAAGCCACTCATCACTCTCTGGGCTCCGTGATCTCAAGCGCTCACAGACACTGTAATACTGATCCTGTTCGCCGGAGGTTCCCATGAATACAGGCTCACATCTCTGCTCATCGCAGCTCTTCAGCCTGCACCCTGCACATTACCTTATCCTGACCCCTCATGGTAAGAGATATGACATGGTTCAAATCTATGTAATTTCCAAGTACTGGTTTTGCTTATATTTGACTGCACATTGCATATTTATCAATGTTTTTGAATCCATGCACAATTTGTGAGACACAATACCTATTTTATATTCATGTCTTCCAGGTGGGAACTGATTAGAAATATGCAAAACCTGCAGTCACATAATGGCATAGATTTACTACTGATTGTCATGCAGGGAAACAGGTGGCACATGGGTTGGGTGTGTGCCATTGGCCATGCATAACTCAGAAAACACAACTTCGCACCTAATGCCCCAGAGCATGATCACTGGGCGACTAATGGTGAAGCCTTAAAAAACTACTTAGGCTAGTGCCGAATCCAGAAGTCCTAGATTCTGAGTGTACAAATATATAACCACAGCTGTGAGATCTGTGTAATTCCAGATACAACCTCAAGGAACCAAGGACTTAATCAAAGACCTGGAAACCCAGACTGAACTGAACTGCCAATAAAAAGAAATAAACATTAAAAAGTTTAGGGCTGAATCTTATTTTTATGGCTTTTTCTTTACCACTCTGCCTAGATGACCAGCATCCCCATGCCTCTTCACTGTTGACGTTGATACTGGTGTTTTCTGGGTACTATTTAATGACGCTGCTATTTGAGGACCTGTGAGGTGTCTGTTTCTCAAACTAGACTGCTCCGTGGTTCACCGGGGCCTCCCACTCTCACTCAGAGAGCAGTACACAGCATTGTATGAGATCTTCAGTTTCTTGGCAATTTCTCTCATGGAATAACCTTCATTTCTCGGACTGACCAGTTTCCAAAGAACTTTCTTTCTTTCTGGCCATTCTGAGCCTGTGATAAAACCCACAAATGTTAATGTTTCAAGATACTCAACTAGTCTAAAAGGCGGCCAATTTTTTTGCTTCCTCAATCGGCACAGCCTTTTTTAGCTGTGCTACCATGATTGCAAAAGGTTTTCTAATGATCACTTAGATTAGCAAACACAACGTGCCACTGGAACACAGAGCTGATGGTTGCTGATTATGGCCCTCTGTACGCCTCTGTAGATATTCCATTACAAATTGGCCATACCAATGTAAACCCTGCTACTGCTGATTGACTGAAGTAAAGCAGGTTTGGGCTTGGCCTGCACCTGGATGGGAGACCTCCCGGGAAAACTAAGTTGCTGCTGGAAGAGGTGTTGGTGGGCCAGTAGGGGGCAGTCTTCCCTCTGGTCCTAATAATAAAATCCCAATGCCCCGGTGTAGCGATGGGGACACTGTGCTGTAGGAGAAGCCGTCCTTCGGATGAGACGTTAAACTGAGGTCCAGACTCACTGTGGTCATTAAAGATCCCATGGCATTTGTCGCAAAGAGTAGGGGGTTCCCCGGTGTCATGGCAAAATTCCCAACCTGGCTTTCTCCATCTGGCCATCTTATCATCCCCTGTAGTAATTGGCTCGATGTTTCCCTTCCTCTCTGCCTCAAGCTGATGTGTGTTGAGCGTTCTGGCGCTAAATGGCTGCCATGTTTCACATTGGTGGTGGTTGAGGTGAGGCCCCCCCTCTTCACTGTGAAGCGCTTTGAGTTTCAATGATAAAGCGCTGTATTTCTGATCAATCTGATGTTATTTTAATGGACATGTTTTGAAAACAAGGAATTTTCTAAGGGACCCAAAACTTTTGAATGGTAGTATATACTGTATATATAAATATACACACACACACACACACACATACTTATGCACAACTGGTGGTGGTGTTTGGTCATGGCTACCTGCTGCTAATTGCCTTCTGATTCAGTTTTCCGTCAGTCTATGTCTATCCTATCTTGGCTTTTCATTCACAGTATTTGGTCATTAATTCAAAATTGTTGGCAGTATAACAAGCTCTGGTCATTTTTGCCTACAGGTACCCTACTTTTTTGTTTAGTTATGCTGTCAGCCCAATTGCTGATAATTCTACATATTCATAGCATTCTGCCATCGCTAATACTCACTGCATTCTACTAATTGTGCTAAGGCTAACTACAACATCTTCACTGTTTTCAGCTAAATGCTATATCATTAGTATTAGCATTCTACTAAACACTACATATACCTGGCTTCCTGCCCTTGCTCATCCTAAACTAAAGTTAGAGAATATTTTGTCTGTTGCACTCTACATGATAACACACTATCAATTGAAGATTTATGCAATCTTGATTTGTTTTACGTGTTCCCATTGGTCTATGATTACATGCATCATTTATTGTACGTCAGTTGGTCTTCTAATCTTCTAATTTGGTGTCGGTCCTTGTGACCTTTCATTTCATTTTAGACACTGACACATGGGCTTGGGACCTTTCAGTTTGGTTGTCGGAGTCCATTTCAAGCCTGTTATGATTTATTGTCATATCATGGATGACCTCATTCATGGCCCAGCATCTACTTTGCTGGTATCTGCTGCCACTTGTTATCCTCTCCGATCTGTTTTCTTGTCTTTCAGGGGTTTTCTCTACCTCTAGAGCTTCAACACCCCCCATTAAAAATCACGTTGTCACGATGGTGTATAATCGCCAAAGATCTTTCACACTTCTTACATTCATTATACATTATATATGACGCCATTGTCACTCAAATGCAGTCTGTCCTGACTGGAATGGAGCTCTGTTTAATTTCAGCCGTGAAGACTATCTTTATGCTTCATTCATTCACAACTCTCTCTCTCTCTCCTCCTGCCCTCTAATCAGCTGACTATGGGCTTTTGTTTTGCCACGGTCATCACAGCCAATCCTGTGGTCAAAGTCAAACTTTAAATTCAATACCTCTACAGCTTCATCACCCCTTTTAAATACCAGGTCATCATGATGGGATCTAATCGCCAAAGACTTCACATTTTTCATATTCATTGTACTCATCAATAAATTATTATCGTTCACTCAGATGAAGTCTCTCCTGATCGACCTGTAGAAAATATGTTAGAAATATGTTAGAAATATGGTAAAATACGATCTATGTGCATCTTATATCTTCTGTGGAAACATTTTTGGACATTTTGGTCATTTGGATAAGGCGTCAGACGCAGTTACATCATCAAATTGAGTTGTCCATGCTGCTGTGTAGCCCCAAGGAAAGCTGGCATACAAAAGTGCTCCTGATGTTTGAGCTGCTCGGGATGCAAACTTGTCACCAACAGTGCACTTCAGTTCTGTGGAAATCTAGGTCTGAAGCATATTATGTAAGTGTTAGTTTTGAAGGTCTGTGATGTGTCTCCTTGAAGCGGATGTGGCTAGAACAAGACATTGGTAGAGCTCTGCAGAGAACTTAAGCATTCCTCTGATGTAACCTCCTTTGCTCAGATGAAAAGCTTAAAATAATCTAACCAACATGAATTAAAAGCATGAATGACCTTCTCGAAATCAGGTCGAGAGAGAAAAGACCTGATCTTTGAAATGGTCCTTAATTGACAAAAATGTGACCTAACGACGTTTGTAATTTGTTTTTTTAATGAAAGTTCCCTGTTAAATATTACACCCAGGTTTCTGGCTGCAGGTTCAATATTTAAAGACGGTGATCCAAAATGTTTCCATAAAATATGGACCTTAGGGGATCAAAGAAGGACAGAGTCTTGGGGAACACCGGAGGTCAGAGGGGGCACTGAAGAGGGGGGA
>JAPMOB010220196.1:0-56152 GCA_029875015.1 Lepomis gibbosus | reverse complement strand
CAAAGGGGAGTGCCTGGGTATATTGTGAGGGTTCTTGCCTATTGGTATGCCCACCAACAGATGTATATCAAATGGGGGGGGCAGTATATCTCTCGCAGTAATCACACTGAAAGCACTTTTAAGAAATTTAATGTTTAAGTTTATGCAACGTCTGGATGAGTCTACCAACAGTATCATGGTGGCACTCTCAAATCCCCTAGTGAGTTGTTCCAGGTATATATACAGACTGAGAGTGCATTGGCTGAAATGTCTGTATGTATTTTAATTTTTGTATTTTATTTTATCTGTCCTATCTTGCGTGTTTTTTTTGACATGAGTCTGGAAAATAAACTAACTAACTAACTAACTAACTAACTAACTAACTAACTAACTAACTAACTAACTAACTAACTAACTATCAAACCAAGCTGCCTTCACAGTGTTGAAAGGGTTCAATATGTAAGATATGGTTGAGCAGCGCATTTTCATGGAATTAGAAATGTGATCTCTAAATGTTTTGACATCACTTCTCCCCAGGGATACTTGGGATTTGCAACTACAATCTTCTGGGAGTCAGACATTCTGGGTGTGACTGTTATAGTTATAAGAGCATCTGTGATGCTGTGGATCTCATTGAAGGTGATGTGACAGTGAAAAGGCTGAATTACTTTATTATCCATCCATAACAGCAATTTTGGCGATGGTGATAGCAATGGGGATGGGATGGCAGTCGTCCTGTGGGTTGTTCAGTCACTTTGTTCCAGACTGAAGAATCTCGAGAACTACATGGTGATTGCCATTCAATTTTGTACATTGATGGTGTTCAGAGGATGAATCCTAATGAATTCCTGAATCTCCCCCCTTTTCCCCACCAGGTTGACATTTTGTGAAATGTCTTAACTAAACAGATTGCTGTAAAATTTGTCCCAGAAATCCATGGCCAGGAGATGAAGACTCCTAGTACCACAAGCAGGCGTGGTACAAACAGTCATTTTCCGGATAAATTGTAATGACTTTAATGGCTTATCCCTTCACTTTTTAATTCATCTCCATCTTTAGGTCAAAATGTAAATTTGGTTTATGACCATGCACCGGTAATAATGGCTGTAGACTCTTGGGTCTTGTTGCAGTAAAAATGCTAGCTCACTTCATCAAATAAATGTAGCCTAATTTTAGCTTTTAGGATTTCAAACTGCAGGATAAATACATTCAGAAATGCCCAGAAGCACTTCTGCTTTGTAAATATCCTTCCTTTAAGCAGACACGGCTATCTTGCTTTGTTTTAATACTGTATGTTTTTTTGTAAGTGTCTTCACTTCCTGCACAGTCTGTTGATTCAGCGAAACGAGTATGAAGACAA
Organism: Lepomis gibbosus; assembly: GCA_029875015.1. Lineage (NCBI taxonomy): Eukaryota > Metazoa > Chordata > Actinopteri > Centrarchiformes > Centrarchidae > Lepomis > Lepomis gibbosus. The sequence continues at coordinate 54,813 of JAPMOB010220196.1, read as the reverse complement.
AGAGAGATTGCGGGATGCAGGGGTCCACACAGGAGTGAATCCAGGTGGTTTCATAACAACTCGTGCCTGTGTCAAAATGACAGATGGCCCCCTCTAAGTGTCGCATCAATCTCACCTGATGTCTCAGCAGCAACTGGTGATGTCAGTCAGCTTCACCAGGAGCGACGCCAGGTGATTCAGGCAGAGAAAATATTGAGCTAAAACACCTTCCTGCATGATCAAGCACTGTGTTAAAAGCCAAAAGTTTGCATGTAGTCAAAAATGTTTCCAGTGAATATTTTTTCACTTGACACTCAGATGAAACATTTCTGTGGACATGTTTATGTCTTTTGTCAACAGAAAAAAACAAAATGCATTGATACAGAAATTTTAATAGCATATATCTCTACAAAAGGAGTGTGTGTGTGGTTTACAACATGTCTAAATACATTATCTCTACATCAACCATTTATTAAAAATAACAGGCTTGAAAAGTCCTTCTTTAAACATTGTAGAAGTATACAGAGATATTAGTGTCTGCATTTCTCCTTACATGGTACAGTTAATACGTTAAGCTAGTATTGTAATTTGCAGTGTATGAACATTTTTGGAGGATGTACGGTGTTTACAAGACAGGTTCATAGCTTTTACCCTAAAGCACATTGATATTACAATAATAATAACAAGATTATTAACATGTATTTTCAGTTCTCCTATGCTAGCTTACTGTCTTAAAAAGGGAAATAAAACAGTGTAAGCAATGCATAATAAGCAAAGTTCAAACATTCAATGGTTACGAGATGTAATATTTGTCTAAATGCAGTGCAGTGTTCCCTGTGATTTTCTTTGTGTAGGAGCAATCATTAAATGCTCCGAGTAAAAAGCATAAATTGCATCTGTGGCTGCAGGTTAATAGTGGAGTCTCAGAGTAAAGTTGTTTTTTCCCAATTAGAACGAGGATTACTGTAGTTGCCATGGAGACAGCTGCCTCCAGATTTCCACTGTAACACAAAACTAATTTACTGAACAGCGATAAATGTAGAGGGACAGCTTGTAAATAACGACATTTCATTTCAGAATAAGGCATCCTTTTCGCACTTACATTAAAATACATCTATCACAGAGTCCACTATAGATCTGGTCAGTGTTAAATTACTTCTGAACACATACATCTGCCCTTACATATCTGTAATATCAGAACCTCCCGCCTTCTGTTGCTGACTGACGGTTCTACTTTTACAAACTGTACTTTAAGACAACTTCAAAAAAAAAAAAATCAGGTGCTTTAAGTAAAGTAGGCTACATCATCTTGCAGTTTAATTTGTGCTTTATATTGTATTTTGTTAACATCTGTAGATAATACCTAAACAGTACTGAACAGACCATGACAATAAAGTTAGATTTTCTAATAATCCTTGGTAAATATTACTGTAGGTAGTTGACAATAAGACCATTCATTTCAAAGGGGTTGACTTAGTTACAGCACACATCTAATTATAAGTCGTCATTAAGTCATCATCCATTGGGTATAATTGCGTTAATATTGCAGAAACAATTTTTATTAGATTTTATATGAGTACCAAACTGAGTTTAAATGATAGTCATTGTCCTATTACTTGTTTCCTGTTAATACAATTGTTTATTGTATAAAATTGTTTATAAACTAAATATATTAGAATATTATGTACACCGATGATCAGTGTACATACCATATTTTATCCACAAATTAGTCCTTATTTGAGCTCTAATGTCCTGAGCCTCAGGACTGCCTGACATGAACATAATCCCAGTACTTTCTAAATGTTTAAACATTCACCATCTCTGTTCAACCACATAATTAAACAGCACTGCCCTAAATTGCTTAGCAAGTACCTTGTGGATGTTTAAGATGGCCTGGATCAACCCGAATCTTAAGCCCCATTTAATCTCCATTCTCATCTCAGCATTAGAAGTGAGGGTGTTGTCTGAGAAGAAACACGGAAAGAAACTTAAGCTAGAAAAAAGAAAAGGTTCTTTTCATTCTTGCTTGGAAGCAGGTCTGATCTTTGTTTATAACTAAAAAGAGTACACAAAAGCTATTTTTTAAACTTTCAGTTGAAGCATCCAAAAATGCTCGGTGCCAATGCAGCCAAGTCCCAGCCTTTCCATCTGATGAAGAAATATCATAGTCTATATGTCGTTGTGTAGTATCACATCTTCCACACCCTCAGGGGCCCAAACTGCTCCAAAAGCCAAGAGCAAGGGAGAGAGAGAAAGAAAGAGAGATACATAGAAAGAATGTATTTGTCTGTCTACAAAGCATGGTCTCACTCAGGGGTCCAGAGATTGGACAAAGCAGGGTGTGTGTATGTGTGTTTGTCTTTGTAAGCATATGTTTATCAGAAAGTGCAGGCATAGACAACGCCAACCACCACAATGTTTCCAATGGTGGCGACGATGGCGATCCAGAGCCAGATGGCATCGCTGGACATGGACTGTGGCTCATCCTGCTGACCGTGTACCGAGGCGGCAGAGGCGGCCGCGTGGACGCTGGCCGAGGAGTTAAAAAGTGAGTGCTCGCCGCTGTAGTCGTCATTGGGGGAGGAGTCCATGAAGGCCCCCGTCATAACTGGGATCTAGGAGGAAAAGGAAGGAGGAAAGTTAATGCATAATTCAATTTTGGCACTTTTAGTCAACCTAAATTTGAAGAAGACGGTATGAGAAGAGATTTGAGACATTTCACGCAGGTGTTTCACATAGGTTTATTTTTAGTGGCTACCAGGCCAGTAGTGACACTGCAGTCATGTCCTCTATATTTTGACAGGAAAATCTGGGGGTTTAAGCAATGTACTGAGTTATATTCTACAGTTAAAAACTTAGGGCGGGTTCACACTAGCCTTGTTTAGTCTGACTGAACCGAACCCTGGAGCGTTTAACCCCTGGTACAGTTGGTTTGGGTTGCAGAGAATGCCAGACCCGAACTCTGGTGCGGACCAAATAACCACTCTCTCGTCTGTCTCCAAGGGGTGGTCTCAGAACAATATTACAGTATCTCACAAAAGTAATTACATCCATCACATTTTTGTAATTATTTGATTATATATTTTCATGTGATAATACTGAAGAAATGACACTTTGCTACAATGTAATGTAGTGAGTGTACAGCTTTAATAACAGTGTAATTTGCTGTCCCCTCAATATAACACATAACACAGCCATTAATGTCTAAACCACTGGCAACAAAAGTGAGTACACCCCTAAATGAAAATGTCCAAAGTGGCCCCAAAGTGTCAATATTTTGTGTGGCCACCATTATTTTCCAGCACTGCCCTAACCCTCTTGGGCACAGAGCTCACCAGAGTTTCACAGGTTGCGAATGGAGTCCTCTTCCACTCCTCTATGATGAAATCATGGAGCTGGTGGATGTTAGAGACCTTGTGCTCCTCCATATTCCATTTGAGGATGCCCAACAGATGCTCAATAGGGTTTAGGTCTGGAGACATGCTTGGCCAGTCCATCACCTTCGCCCTCAGCTTCCACCTCCCGCAGGTTGACTCGAGCTTCCCCTGCCACCACTTGCGGAGCTTCTCAACTCCGAAAACGTTCAAGCACATTTTTGATCTGCCATCACTTTTTGTAAAACTATCGATATTTGACATCTCCTCAGTTTATTTTTCGCCTCAAAACTTCTCAGAAGTAGATTTAATGATGAAATATTGTACGAAACTTGTAAAAGACGTTCTGTTGTTGGCCTTTCTCTCTTCTGCTTCCCACTTCTCCCGTGTTGTTGGTCCCGCCCCTTCCACTAGGTAGTAAATGCAATGCATTTTGCTATACTACACAGTGTGAATACACTTATGCCCTCAAAACAGTAAGTGTAAGTATGGAAGTGCACAAATTGAGACACAGCAGCTATTTCATATGCTCAGAATAAAGCATGTGCTGGACTGTGTGCATCCCGATGATGGTTCACATCCATCAACCCATGCACTTTTTATTTCCACATCATTCACAGGCAGAGGAAATTCCTGTGCTTCTCATTCAGAGGATTCTATTTAATGTTACACATTTCCTGACGGCTATTTCCAAACCTTTGAAATAGCCATTGGGAAATGTGTGATTGGATTCCTCTGAATCTCTTCATAACAACTTTGTCGAAGAGGATACCAAAAAACACACGAGAAGGGGTGAGAGCAGGGATCAAACACACAATCCATGGATTACAAGCCCTATACTCTACCAACTAAGTTAACTAGTGACACTGATAAATTATCTGAAATTATACTAAAGAAACACACCTGTGGACTCCACTATTCAACTATGGTTTGTTATCTCAAGTTCACAAGAAAATTATCCCATTATCATGGGAAAATGGAGTAAAAAAAATTTTGAATGGATAGCTGCTTAGGGCTTCTGTAAAAAAAATTCCCACAATGAATCATAATAAGAATAATTAGTGGGATGAATAAAAGGTGAATTGAAATATCTTTGATGATCCTGAATTTTTTCCTACAGCTGGTCCAATCTTTTCAATATTTTGGTTTATGACCAAATACCTGCCAAAATAATAACATTCCCCCCAGCAGTCTGGGCTTTTTGTTCAATGCTAACTAGCAAATGTTAGCATGCTAACACGCTAAACTAATATAGTGAAAATGGTAAACATTCAATTATTTAGCATTTTTTGATAGTGTTTGTTTGCTATAAAAGGAAAAAATATTTAAACAAACCAGCAAGTCAAACCTCCCCCTAGAAATCTTGACAATCATAGCACGCCAGATTTGCTCCCATTGGTCGTGCAGTAGCAAGCCTGAGTACTATATTAAAAGAAATGAGAGGTAACTTCATCACGACATCATTAGTGAATGGTTACAAGGTTTCCCACACAGGCATGCAGGATCCCACTCTGTCTCACACACACCATGTCTGTGTGTATGCATGTCTTTACATGTGCGTGTATTTATGAAGTAGTGCTTGATTAACATGGAATTAATATTTCAGATGTGGCCAGTGAAAATGATTTATTGCTTGGGACAATTGTAGCCTTGTAGCCCTGTGATGGTTAGCCAATAGAACAGAAGCAACTGAATGCTCTCATGTATGTGTATGTTTGTGTGCAAGTATTTTACGTGTGTGTGTGTGTGTGTGTGTGTGTGTGTGTGTGTGTGTGTTTCATGAGAAATCCGTACTTTGCTCAGACCGGAAAACAGACACTGTTGAAAATGTTGAAAAACAATGCTAAAAATACCTTGGGGGGATGTTGAGTACTTGGTACACAGAAATTCTCTCTTGCTTGCTCATTTGCTCTCCTCAACTCTCTATCACACTACTGCAAACTCTCTCTCTCTCTCTCTCTCTCTCTCTCTCTCTCCCGCACACATACAGGCTAAGGCACAAAGATGTTAACACACATACACACTTCCCTAGCACAGAGGAAATGTTGTTTAGAAAGCATTGTGCTGCTCTCCCTTCATTGGCCCCTGGTGGTGAATAATGACATGACACATTCTGTGGAGCGCCTGCTGTTCACATGAGTGTAATGGAGGCAGACAGGCATGCATGAAGTTCAGCAACCTGGGTCTCCCTGCCCCCCACGCAGTCACCATAACTGCTGATTCCTTCTGCTACAAAATGTAACCTTTAATCCATTTTAACATGTCTTTTTTTCTTGCAGATTCATATCAATAAGTGATGCAAACATCACGGGTGCTAGGCTATTGGACATTAGCATAAATAAGAAGGGTAATATTTGCACACTGATTCCAAACCACACATGTATTCAAAAAGACAATATTTTGATCTTCCTCATGTTTAAAAATGCTCACCACACACATACTTATACGGTAGCAACAGGTTGATAGGCTTTGTGATGACAGGTGTGGTTAACCATTCAACCAGGTTGATAAACACATAAAGCAATTATTAGTTAAAACATACACAATCAAAACTCAATCAAAAGGACATTTATCCCAACATGTGATTACAGAGACAAAAAACAAAACAAATATATCAAGTCAGTAGTTGTACTTTATATGAAAGTAAATACTGTACGTGACAATAAACGTAAAAAAACTTATTTTACCAGAAAATCTCCACACATGTTGATCATATTTTTCTGTTAACATACATACAATAAGTTGTGGAGACTATATGGACATTGATTGGTTCAGATAACAATTCATAAACATACCTGTAGGAATATATAGTGTCTGTTTTTGACTTCCAGTTCTAAACTCTTGAAGAAAGTTGCATGTGTTGACAGTAATAACATATGATTTTTCACACTGATACATTGATCTGCATAAGGAATTTATGTTAGCAAAATCTGTCTACCTTTAGTATCTACCCATTGCTTTGAAGGAGCTCATTTTTTAAAATCACACCCTACTGTGATCTCTAGACACCGTGTTGAAAACCGTATCCTTCAGCGCTCTATCTAACTTAATCTAACATTCCCTCAGACGATAAGAGAAGCTCTCAACCCTGTCTGCATTCTTCATTTTTATATTTTATTTATGAGTAACTCATTGTCCACAGGAGTGAGCTGTTTGGATAAATGGGGAAATGTACCGAATAAAATGAAGTGGATACTGTGGAAGTGTATGCAAATATATTTCAGAAATAAACCTGAATATAAATATTTGATTGCCTAGGTTCTCTATTTTTTGCGGAAATGGTGTGCTTATCTATATACATTTAGATAGGTTCAATTACATGTCATTATCGTCATTCTTTAAGGGACTTGACTTCTCCATTCATTCAAGCCCACAATTCCCATGTGGATCATCCACATGAGGTTAGTGCAGCAAGCGGTTAAGCACTAATGGAAAAGAAGGAAATAGAGACCTCGAGAGGGAGAATGCCAAAGTATCTGTGCAATTATGTGGGTGAAGGTCATCCCCTAAGCATTACCGCCAGGAAACCCACACTTGTTGACATCGATAAATGAGTGACTTCAGTAACAAGTTACTACTGACCAAAGTTTCCTGGAAACCATTCACACTCAACTGACCAGCATAACAGTAAACTTGTGGCTAAATGAATTCAACAAGCACATCCACAGAAAAATCTTGGTACTAGATTTCAGTAAGTGTGTTAGAATTTAGCTTTCTGAACACAGCTTCAACACTCTTAAAAGGTAATCCCTGGCAAAGGTGAAAGTGGTCTGATTTCTCAGGTTGTCTTGTAAAGTGGTGCTGAGGTTGAGCAGGTGAATAGTTTCAAGTTCCTGGGAATCAGCATCACTGAGAACCTGACATGGTCTTCTCACATTTCCACGCTGGTGAAGAAAGTTCAGAAACAACTGTATTTATTGAGGAAGTTTAAGAAGACCAAATTCCCACGCCAATTTCTTGTTAGCTTTTACAGAGGAGCAATAGAAAGCATCCTGACTGGAAACATTATAAACGAGATGGAAACATTATGCACGGCCCAGGACCGGATGGCTCTGCAGCTGGTGATTAAAACTGCTCAGAAGATCATTGGTACCCATCTCCCAAGCATTGGTGATATGAGTGAGGTGAGGTACCTACGCAGAGCCCAAAGGATACTAAAGGACAGTACCCACCCAGCCAAAGCCTGTTCACCCTGCTGCCTTCTGGGAAGAGATATGGAAGTTTCTGCTACCAGACCACCAGACTGCAGAGCAGCTTTCCCCCCCAAGCTATCAGACTCTAATTCACCCTCAGAACTGCTCCATTTATTTCTGTTTACCATTTTGTATAATTGATTCTTTATTACAGGTTCAGTGTGTAAGATTTAGTGGCATCTAGAGAGTGGCCAGTCAAGAAATGAGTTTTTTTTAGGTAGATTTATTAAGAAATGATATTTACTGAATTATTCAGTAAAACCTGATATTATTGTGACTTTGCCTCTGACAGACAGCCAATAGCGTGAAACACTGTCTGTGTTACTGCACCACAGTCCATTATAAAACACATATTAAATAAAGTTTATACAAACATTGACAAGGTAAACACGTTCAATGCAACAATAATATCTGGCCCACTGCCAGATTTTAATAATTATAATTTAGGTCAAAATATAAATAAATACTTTGATAGCTTTGGTTAAAAATAGATCTCCGTCCTGACAGCAACAGTTACTCTTCCTCTTCAGTGGTTTTGCCTACAAAATAAAAACTTTTTTACTGTAATCTTCTATTTTAAGTTGAACTGAGATTTTACTTTGAAAAACTCTGAATGACATTAAAAGAGTCTGTAGCTGCTTGACAAACCTCTGAAATAGCCGACAGAAAACGCGATTCCCCTAAATGTCCTCTGCCTGGAGATACGGGGGAAATGCAAAAGTATCTGTAGGTTGATGATTGCAGCTCAAACAGCGAAACAAAAACAGTGCAGTACATGCCGTGATCTGAGAAACATTCGCTGCAGAATTCATTTATGGAAGAGAGAGAGAAAAAAAAAAACTATGTCCCAATGTGGGATCAAACCCTCAATCCTTAGGTTGCAAGTCTTATACCTTACCAACTGAGGTAACCTAACAACATGCCTTAACTATGTAATATTATGGTTTATATTCCCATCCACCATCTAATGGTTGAAGTTATTGTTTCATTTAAAAATTTATTTGCAGACCCCTTTAGTATATTATTATCTTCTTCTTCTAACATACATATTCAACATAGTGATGGGTGTCTGCACTGCCTGGATTCTACCAGAAGTAGAACAAGAGGAACGTAGTGACGAAACCATAGACTGTATATAAAAACGTGAAACGCGCTCTGTAGCGCTGTTTGTCTGTTTTCAGCTACTGTAGAAACATGACGATGCAACATGGTGACGTCCATGGAAGGGGGTGCCCGCAGTTACGGAGATGTAAATGGCTCATTATTCATTATTAAGGTAATAAAAACATAATGGTTTATTATATAAGGTCTTTACATACCGCTGAAAACATAGTTATGGATCTTATATTGCAATTCTGTTGATAGATCCTCAGAAATATTACACACTGAACCTTTAACGTATATTGTCTGCTATGTAGCAGAAGGGAGTTACAATAAACCTACGTACGTACGCACCTACCTAAAGTAGTTATTTTAATTTTTAGATTAAAACTAAGGGTAAAGTGGTTCACATTTAAACTGTTAAAATAGTCTCTTGAATTTTAAAATTACCTTTATTCTTTTGTAATAAATTTCTTCCTCAGCGTTCCAGCTCAGGAGGGCATCAGACAAAATTTTTGTGATTTTAATTACTCTAATGCATTAAATAAGAGTACAGATTACAGTCCTTACAGTCCTATAAGATACAGCTTTACTTTACAACTTCAAGAAACTTCAAGAAAAAGTGTGAATCAGTTTAAGATCAACTGGGATTGCAGCATTTGCAAATTTAAAAACACCAGGTAGAGGAATAGTAGTGTTAATTCTATATCTTTAGATTGAAAAAAAATACATTTTAGATGTCTTAAATCTGTTGCCACTATATGAAAACAGACAACACTAGCTTCTTGTGATCAGTTTCTGTAACCAATTAGTGAAATTATAGGCTTAGCTTCTTTCACAGAGGCCCCATTTACACTTGTCATTTCAAGTGATGAGACCTAAGCTGTGTCTCAATTCGGGTACTTCCTTTAGTATACTCACATGCAGTACATTGCATACACTATGTACTTCCTTGCTCAGTGCGTTAATTTTGCAGGTTGCACTTCTATTTACACTTAGTAACACTCTGTTGGCCAGATCACAATAGGATTGCAATCTGTCTTGTTTTTCCTGCGTTACATGCAAATCAGGGTTGGCCCTTCTCCAGCCCTTAGGGTAGTGATAATGCACCTGAAGCTGTTTATAGCTGCCAAAAACAACAGTAGAGGAGCTACTGCACTTTAGCACTTTAACTGTGACAGTTTAGCTAGCTAGATTACCAACATCTATCCACAACTTAATACAAGCACATGGATAAATTCTATTCATTGGTAACAAATGAGACAAGTTTTATTGTTCTTACAGGATTCACCTCACAAGGTGGTTTGAACAATCGGATTTCAATCCATCTAATGCTTCTTGGATACATTTAAGCTTTAAGGATATCAAATAGCTGTCTGATCCACCCAAGAGGCATTTAGTGACTAAATGTAAACGGGTTAATCTCCAGCGAGATAAACAAGAATCAAAATAAGACATTGCAAGTGAGATATTAGCAATTTGTGAAATCTTGCAAACACTTACAACCCTCATTTGTAAAGGAAAAGGGTAATTTTAGCACAGACTGATTTTAGAAAGCTTGAATAGGACGTTTCAGCAGAGGAAAGCAATTCAAATGCAGCTACTGGGCGTGAGGTATTTGGGACTATTAAAAGTAACCAGGACATTGTTTCTGGCAAGACATGTAGCCACTTAAATTTTTAAAATATACTTTTTTCAGTCTTTTGAGCAGCACACAGTAACATTCAACTCACTGTACTGGGGTGGTGTGAGAAATCTCAGCAAAACTACCTGCATGGCTAGTTACCAGTAAATGTTCTTTAAAACTATCATTTGATGTTTACATCTTCAACCCATCAACATCCTCTATAAATTACACCACTTCCCAACTCAGTTTGGATTTTAAATTGTAGATAATGAGCAAAATGAATGAGATTAAAAGGTAAACAACTACTTAATTCAATTATGCTATATCATCTGGAAAATAACTTCCCTCCATTAACCAACACCAGATTAATCTCCTGACTTGCATATTTCACGCCTACTTGGCTCTGAGTGATACCTACACCTGTGCAATACTCCAAACAGCAACACCCCAATCTACGGTAGATGATACAGTGAAGTTCCTTTCACTGTACGATTCCACCTGCTCTGCTCTCACAGCTTTGATTTATTCGTCCCAGCTGTTCCTAGAGCTGTGCCATCATACACGGATGATAGCAGTAATTGTGAAATAGAAAGGACTGTAATTGCCTCCTGTGGGATGTCGCCACCAGTAAGTGCTCAGTGAAATGGCTTTCGTACAAACAAGCAAAACCCAAATAAATGTCTTTGGTTAGTGGGGAAACCAAAACATATATCTAACCCACAGACGCACTCAAGCATGGCTGACAAAGACAAAATCTGAGAGAACAAGTTGGTTTTATGCACTCAGGGATAATTAGTGGTCAGTCCCAAATCTAAGCCAGTCCTTGTTTCCTTGTGGAGAACAAACTTCACGATGTAGTGGACAGAGCAAACTGTATCAGAGACAACAGGCACAGAGGCGGATGCCTGCTGTGTAAAGAATGGGCTGTGTGTTTGACATTGCACGCTCAATCAATGAAAACACATAGCTGTTGATTTTCCAAACTGTCGCAGCCATTCCTGCTAGTATATTGCTTGGACAGGTGTTACTGTAAGATTCACATTTCTCTCCATAGGATGTCATGTCTGTCTTTCTGGTACATTTTAAGGAAATTAAAATGTACCAAAAAAAAATAATAATAATAATAATTACATGGTTTTAAAATGTTTAACATTTTTTTAGTTATCCAACTAAAATGTGACATTTAATGCACGCATCTTTATTTGCATGCGTGTTTGAGTGAAAATCTTTTCACAGCACTGTCTACATCAAATGTTGCAATGGCATGGCTTTCCTCGCATTATGCATTATTTTCTCAACATTTTTGATTCCATCTCACCACAGTCCCAGCTATTCTCTTCATTTTCATCTGTAAATTTTAAAGCAATGACTGAATTCACTCACTCATTTTATTATACACATCAACTTCAAAATTAAATATGCCTGTTTCACAGCAAACATTATGACTTATGATGTCACAGTCGGAAAAGCGCAGGTGTTCTGCTCTATTTAAGTGTCTTATTAAGCCATGCCAGTGTACAATACCAGGACCCAGAAACTGAAGCAGATATAAAAAAAAGCTGGAAGCAGTACACACAGGCTCATCCAGCAGCAGCTACTGACACACACACAGATGTTACTTGTTCTGACGAGCTCACTGTCTCAACACACAATCACAACCCTATTGCAGTCTGGATTAGACTTATTTACTGCATGACAATCACAACAAGCTCATTTGGTTAAAAAGAACAATACATTTCCAGCCTACACATAAGTCATGGAAATAGTAATACGATTTTAATCTCATTTCATCTAAATATGGGTTTACTATAGGGACAATGGTTAGCTAGGCACATGTAATTGCAGCGAAAAACTATATTAACTTCTGGTTATCTCCAGTGTACTGTGGTATCACAATGGTGTTGTAAGAGAATCACTGAACAAAACATCTTATATTTAATTCATGTGTGGGCTTGGGAGTTGGAAAATAACAACTTTTTAAAAAATGAATGCATACTGCACTAGGTTGGCTGTTGCTTGTCTGCTGTCTCCTTTTCTGACTCGTGTACACAGACATTGGACATAGTGCATAGTGAGCAGTAAATTGAGATTTTGGACACATAGTATGAATCATTGCCGGTTTGCATCATCACTGACTGGTGTATTGTCAAATGTACACATCAAGGTAAAATATAAAAATAAAAAAGTCACTGGAACTGCTGTCTTGCTATAATTCTGAGGCCAAACTATATTCTTTACATTAAAACTTTTTGTTTTGTTTTTTTTATATTTTTTTCTTGTTTTCTTTTTTGAAAAAAAAAATATATATGCAACTGTACAAAGTTACAACACCTCAAATTTCCCAAAGGAAGGATAAGAAATTATGGCAGTTTTTTGACAAGGGGTGTTATTTAGAACCTACTGTATGTACAATTCAGGACACGCATCAGGGAAATTAATCAAACCGGATTACAGTATTGAGGATTAATCTCTTACATGTAAGGGTCCTGCCTTTCAGGAAAAAAAGTAGCCACTCTTTCTATACAATAGCCACTTACTAAAACAATAGATTTGGTCTGTACTGTACTATACAGTAGCATATTGACCTTTTAGTCTTACCATAAATCTTGAGGGAGATTTACAAAAGTTTTAAAGAGGCTTGTTCACCCACATAGACATGGTGAGACCTCTAGTTTCAGGCCTGGTTCGTGCTGGTTGATTTACAGCTCTGTTTTCATTGATTTTCCCTGTCTCAGCAGCCCAGCAGCACTTCCTAATAAATCTTATGGCTCAGTAGAACAAGTGTAGCCCAAGTGATCTTCTCTTGACACCCTGGTCAATCTGCCAGCTCAGTGGAATTGTGCAGCACAGGAGAAGGTTTATTATACTTCTTTGATATTATAATTGATAAATGTATCACCTTAATGTTCCTTGACCTCAATATGATAGATTTCTGTACATAATCTGCACTCATGACAAGTGGAGGAAATAATGCATTGTCACATCTGGGGTAGTTACTCATTGATATGCTGCTAATTAGTGGTTGCGTGATGACTTGAAATTTAAGATGGAAGTTAACTCATCAGCTATGAAACATTAAAATCCACCACAAACAAAGAAGGATTTCTTATTCCTGCCAGATGACAACTGAGAAGCTGTGCCTGATGAATAGTGATGAGAAAGACTGAAAGAGACAGTGCGTGTGTCCGTGCGTGCGTGCATGCGTGCGTGCGTGCGTGCGTGTGTGTCCATATGTGTAAAGCTGAAGTTTCTAATATCCTGGTGTCTGATTCTTGACATGTGTAAGTGCATGTCTGAGTGTGCAGTGCTTTGGTCTGTGACTCCCCAGGCTGTGAAGACTCAGTTCACACAGGAATAAAGAAAGAAATCCTAAAACTAAACATGACAACTGTCAGCAGCATCTAAAAGAAACACAGAGAGAAGATGAGGAAAAAAGGAGTTCATACAACAAGATCATTTTCAGTCTTCCAGAATATGCATTAACTCCACCTGCATTTTCTCCCAAACAATAAATTAAGAAGCTCAGATCACTTACTGTGTAAAACTGAAATTTAAGTGTCAGCCCCTGGAAGTCTTTTCCACATGCATTGTATTCTATTTCCTTGATGATTATTGTGATGAAAAATTTTCTAGGATTTTTATTTAAGATTATACCTCTGAAAATCTGTTTGTGCTTTATTTATTATTGACATAGCACACTTAGACCTTTGAATTTAATCCTTTCAATAAACTATGTATTAAGTTTAAACCTATCTGTTAAAATTATTCATTGTGTCCCTTCACATTTTACCCTGGATCATAAGTTTTGTTTTAAATATCTAGCATCCAACAAGTCTTATAAAACATTTCTCACTGGAATGTTTCGATTTATAAATTTGGGTGATTGGACTGAATCAGACAGAAATCATTGTCTTGTTTCTTTGTCTGTGTGACTGTGCTTGTTAAGTAAGGAACTATTGTGGTGGAAGAGATGCATTTTTTACGTCTTCATGTGACTTCAACCTCCGTAAAATGCAGGACAGTGACATTTAGTGGACGATCAATTTTTTACACAAGGTTACTGACTTAATACTGGTACATAAATTACAAGAGTGCCACAGATATGATGATAAAAATGTTTCTCTTGCACTGCCAAGTCCTCACACTGAAATCCATTATTTTGGCATATTTAAACGTGATTAATTAACTATTCATGTCTTCTGAGAAACTTTTCAAAATCTACTGAAAAAAATGTTTTTTCTCAAAAGCCTGGGGCCATTTATTATTCACAGGAGCAGATATTTTAAATATGCATAAAGTGGATCATGTGCAGCATGTGTTTCATGGTACAGTTTACACCAAAGAACACATCATGCTATAGCAACAGACATTTCTTGCTGCGCAATGTCGCACACCAAAATCTCCATGCAAAGCTTGCTCATGCATTTTACATTGTGAGCAATTTCAATTAAAACCCACCCAGTGGAGTCGCATGTTACCTCTTTCGTGTTCAGCGTCAGTGACAGCTGCAAGTTAAGATGGGTCCCAGTGGAAAATTTTTGAATGGGCTGCCCCTTGTGCCAAAAAACACACAAGCAGTCATGTGAGCAAACAGCAAGGACACTTTATTCATGGAAGAATAAAGTAAACTCTGATACTGATCTCATACTACATCACAACATCACTGATGTTTTATTTCAAAGTGGATTAACAAATAATAAGATGTTTTGTTTTCTAATTCACCATCTCATTGAAAAGAATGGATCTGTGTGTGTGTGTGTGTGTGTGTGTGTGTGTGTGTAAGGTCAGAACCACAATGTCGGATTTTTCTCATCATGACCAGTTATTTTCCATTTTGATCTTTATCATGAATAATAAAATTAGTCTGTTATCTTCAAGCAATAACATATGTTGCTGAAAATCCCAGCGCGTCAGTTAGATCATTTCCACTTTCTCTAAAACATTTGGGCTAATGAATCATTTCTAAAAATCATAAAACAATTAATTATAAACTGTATTTCATTAATTAAAAACCTAATATCAACAAATGTCTTCCTCCTCCGCCAGCAGAAACGGCTCATGTGAACTTAGCATCTAAACAGTGTACTCCTCTGTGGTTTGACTGATCTGTATGCAGTCTTTATACAGAATGCAGGTATATGCGCAGCTGTTTGTCACACAGTTGATTCTAAGGGGGTAACATAAAGAGAGGCTTAAAACACTGCTACAAAGCTCCTTATTAAGCTCCTTGTCACTATTTGGACACCTCACTAACTCCAGACCAACTAAAAGTTGCCACAGAGCTGTAAAATCTGACTGACAGCTGATCCAGTTGTGCCACCGTCATCAGAAACAGACATCGCTTCAAGTGACAGTTTTGAAGAAAGCATGCCTCATTTCTCTAAACATGTGTTTCCTTGTTTCCTCTCTCCCAGTCTATTCAATAGGAGGCCCTAAGATGCAAGGAAAAGATGCAAGTGAGAATGCAATTAAGTCAATTGGCATGCACCCCCTCTCTGAGTAGAGCCTTTCCCTGCAGGAGCCTCAGGGCAGAGTTGATGCACATCGTCAAGATCTGCCTCACCTGTGCTGATTCCACATAACACTTTTTAAGCTTGTTGCCAGCAGCCTGTCTCTGTTGGTCTCCACTAGCTTTCACCATTTTGGATCAATTGTATTTTGGTTATTTGCTATGTTTGGTTTGTCTTCCTTTTATTTTCTCTTACTTATGTAAAATGCATATATGTTAGATTACAACTCATTGAATGGTCTGTGCTCTTTGTCCTACCAATAACTTAAATATTCAGATGTTCAGTGTCAGCTTTTACTTATTTCCCCAGTGCACTCAGACACTACAAAATGAACTAAATCTTGCACAACTTATCATAGATGAAGTCTTTTTTCTCTTATATTCTATATGATTTTTATAGAATATGAAATAAAAATATCGCATCAGACTGGTGTATGGATTTCCCATCTTAAGATTGCTAAGAAAAAAATCTAAGCATACCCGTATGTAACAAACCTTGTAAATAAATCTGTCCAAATTTAGTTTTATGACCGGTCAGAAAAAATAATTTCTGTGAAAGCAAGCTGTAAACACGAAAAAAAGAGGGAAAAAAAGCTTTCCATCGGGGAAGGTCATTTCAGACAGACTACTCTCTCTGTGTATCTGTTGCTGGCATCCGTCGCCCCTACGGCTCCATCCATGCCTGCTCATTGACTGTGCAATAAGAAATTTCAGGCGTAAGCCCTTAATTGAATCTCCACTCATGTAAGACTTGGTTCAGAGAAGTGCAGCAGGGTCTGGCCCTGCTTTGCACCCACTCTACATATACAGAGCAAGCAGAAACACATGGTCTTTGAAGTGTGAAACAGAAGGTAATAAAATGATGAAGAAACATCTTTTGCTACTATCTAACTCATGACGAGTACCTTTTCCTCTGGGCCAATCTACTGTAGCTCTGTGATTCATGCTGCTGCTCATTCTTTAGACTACAGCCATTTGTAAAGAATCATCAGATGTTGCAAATTACTCGCCTGGTCAGCCACTCCACTGGAGATGGAAAACTCTCTTGTTTTTGCTATTAAACTATCACAGTTTTATAATTATTCATCACTCTTCATCATTGGCCAACTTTTGTGGATAAAGAACATTTTTTAAAACAGTCAGATAATTCTCAGCTTCAATCTGTGGTTCAAATATTTTTAGCAGCATCAAAGGAACTTTCAGACATACTAATCCACTGTTAGAGTTAAAAAAGCAAAGGAGAAATCCCACCAACAGTGCTGTGCTCTGCAGACTATTTTCAGCATTTTATTCCTTAGGTTTAGTATTGGCAAAGAAGAAAGCTACTGAATGTTACAATAAATGTATTTATAATATAAAATTTATTAGTGTTATTATAGTGTAAACACAATATTGGTAGATAAATGTAACATTAAAGTATGCCTTGCTCACTGATGAACTGAGAATTACAATACAAAAGAAAATAGTATTAGCAATATTAACGTAATACAACATTACAACCCAACCTCCTCAATTTCAACTTCTATCACTTTTCTCACTTCAAAACTGTACAAGGCCTCAACCAAGCCTCCAGGTCCTGGCTCAGTTCCAAATGCCAGATCTCACTCCGTAGTCTCTTTTAGCTCTCTCTGCACTGACCTTGTCATCGCTGGTCTCAAATCTTTTCCCTCCTGGCTCCCCGAGGCTGCAATGACTTCAGAACAGCAGTCACTCCTGATCTCATGAAGGCTGAAAAGTCATCATCTCAAGAAGTGTAACACCTCATAACACCCTCTCCTTTCTGAATTGTATCTAGTCTCTAGTATGGAACCTTAAGATGGACTACAGCTGACTCTTGCATTTTCTTATTTGTGGTAATATTTATGATTACAGTGCTATAGTTAATGTAAATCACACTGTTACAGCATCTGCTACAGCTTCCTCAGCTTCTTTGTCTTTCTGTGGCTCTCTCTTTAATATCCTGTCTGATTTCTCTATTCCAGAGCTAAAGTAGTCTGCATACCATAATATTTTTATATTTACATTTATAGCATTTGGCAGTTGCTCTTATCCACAGCAACTTTCTGTAAGATAACCAGTAAAAGTTGACTGAAAGGCAGGAGGGGTCATTCAGAAACGATGTAGGGTATTATTTTCACTTGCAAATACAGTATGCAGTATGCAACATGCACACACAACACACACATATTGGCAAGTGCACACACACTGTTTGTAGACATAATTGTGTGCTAACTGTTCTACCTATTGTATAGTATTTAAAATTGTTTATTAGATACAGATACAGTTTGACAATTTTTTATTAAGTTCTGAAAAACACACAAACTTTTGAGTCAAATCCTGAGCAAAAAGAAAACTCCGCCTCACTTTGCTGATCAGCCAATTAAACACTGTGGTGTGTGTGTGTGTGTGTGTGTGTGGTTGTGTCAACCCTAGTGCTGCAGACCCCTCTGAACCACCACTCTTTCTGTCAAATATAAATTAAGAATAACAGATTTAAATTCCTCAGAACTTTTATCCCTGTATTGTTTGCTTTTTTAACTATATTTTTACTTATAAAAGCAGCCTTACAATTATTTTGCCCTTGTTCTGTTCTCTCATGTGTAATAGGCTGCTTGCTGGCGTCACAAACTGTCAGTCTCACAGGGAAACACTATTAATTACCCCCTCTGTTCAAGCTAAGAAGCTGTGGAAAAGCTGTACCCCACTTACATACTAATTCTAAGCAGATTTTGAGTATATATTTCTGTTCATGGAAAAGACAGAAAACTAAATATACACAAAAGTCAGTATGCATACTAAAATCTTTGATATTCCTACAATGCAAAACACAAAGAATACAAGGAGGTAGTGGGGGTGCAACCGCAAATTTGCAGTTGTCAGTGCAAATATTACATCTCTTCCTGTTAGAGCACAACAGAAAGTATATTATTTTATACTGAAAGCCAAGCAGATCAACTAGATAATTTTATGATAGTAGATAGTTGATTTTACTGTGACATAAATTCATAATCAATTATTTGTCATTGTGAACACCAAAGAAGACTAAATACACACGGCTCAAAGTGCTGCATGACTTGCTTTCGTTCCCTGAAACTTGATTTCCTACATGGGGCCTTGTGACCTCATAATACAGGATGACGTCACGTGCGTTGTCTGTCAGTCCATATGATTTAATGTTTATTCCTCGTTCATTTGCAATAAGCCGTAATAAACGTGAAGCGAATCAGAACTAAAAGGCACATACACTGTACATAATGTTGAGTTTGTGTTTTTATTGTACATACTTAACTGTGTTTTGTACTGTCTCTTGTGTATTTGATGAGTTTTATGTATTTTAAAAAGGCCCATCGAAGGAATGGGCATTGCGATTTAGCTTGGGCTATAAATGCTGTGGTTTGGTTTATGCTACTCTTTTCAGATCTGAATATGTTAATATGTTAATATGATACTGAAATGAACTAAAATATAAGATATAACGTAGACAAACTGAATGCAAAATGAATATTCTCTTTACCATTTTTGAATTTTTGGCACACAAATTTATACATTTCAGTAGTTCTGAAAATTCTCTGTTGGCAATAATCTCTTTTGTAATATCTCCCCGACTGTCATGACCACCACTCTCATTAGTTACGGACTGCTTTACTTTAGAAAGATGTTTTTTAACATATAGTCACACATTAAATAATTTCCTCTTTGTTGCTGTCACAGTACAGTTCTGCTCTGACACTTTAGTGTTAGTTTTACTTATATTTTCAGGTCCTTTAATACCACTAAAATATATCACTGATTTCCAACAGCAGGACTTGAAAATCTGCAATGGCAAATTTTTCTTTTTACTCTTAGGCAGTGGGGTGGGGTAAATTTTTGGGGAAGCCAAGTGAGAGGGGATGTCTTTTTTGGAGGCCAATTATCTAATGTATTGTGCTATTACAGTGCAGGGTATAATTTTAC
This sequence comes from Lepomis gibbosus, assembly GCA_029875015.1. NCBI lineage: Eukaryota > Metazoa > Chordata > Actinopteri > Centrarchiformes > Centrarchidae > Lepomis > Lepomis gibbosus. The sequence continues at coordinate 35,076 of JAPMOB010220196.1, read as the reverse complement.
ATAAAATTGAATCACACTTTAACGATGCACACTATCTGTTATCAATACACACCCTGAAAGTTGCATTTACCCAGACGCACTCTCTCTCTCCCTTTCTCACTCTCTCTCAGAAGACATTTGAAGTTTTACATTTGCATAGTAGCAGTGGTGCATGTATCAAATAGGCCTACATACTTTTTATTTGAAGCCGATTCTTCATAACACAAAATCACTCAAAACTAACAACCGACTACAAGACCAACATAAGTATATGGGTGAAAACAATTATTTAGGTAGCCTAAAATGGCCCAGTGTCTTGTGGCAGGTGATGTCTGTGGTCAGTAAAAACAGTAAGCTTACTTCAACGGACTATTCATTCCCAGGCAAGCAAAGCAAAACAAACAATATAACCACATCAAAAATAGCACACATAGCTGCAGTTCATTTAAGTTCAGAGAGAGGAGGTGACATTTCACTCAACCTTTTGGTAAAGGAAGGGCATTCTCCTGTCTTTCATGGTGACGAAGTGGTCAATAAACCAAGCTATATAATTTCCCAGTGGCTTTTTACATCCTCATTGAATGTCCGTAACCCCATTTTCCTCTCCACGTGCAACTCCAGTTTTGGCGTTCCATCAGATTTTATCATAAATTGCTTCTGTAGTGGTAGTTTAGTAAAACTATTTAGAACTAGATTTAGAACTAAAAACTCCCGTTATTTCATCTGCATGACGTTGATCGCATGCTGTGATTTGATTGGTGTGAAGCCAGACATCGGCTGGCTTCCCTTGGCATCATCCTGACTAATCACAGTTAGACAGTGTCATGACAGTGGCCTCATCTGATTGGTTAATCATTTAATTGTTTTTCACAAAGGGATGCCAACTCTGTCTGGACTCCTCGTGTAGTCAGACTGCAGGTCAGTCTACGGTGGTGCAATGTAGTGTTTCACCACACATCCAACGCATTGCATTTAGAGGGGTGCTGTTTCATTTATTGTAAAATACTCAGTGAGAAATGGGGAAGAGATAACAGCAACAGCACATAAGATTTATCGAAAGTAAAAACATTGTGTTTTTATTAAAATGACAAATAGAGTCTGATAAAAACAGGGGAACCTGGCTTCCCTTGGCCTCTGGGAGAAAATGCCACTGTTTGGTAACATTTTTGAAACTTCCTAATGATAACTCCGAGAGAGTTTGCTGAATTTGACTTTGAACACTACAAGCAAACCTCACAGAAAAAAAGTAAGAGGGAAATGTTGTTGCATGAGGCCCTATGTGTTTGTTGAAGTGATTCTTTATTCTGATGTTTCTATAGTGTGAATGTCCTGCTATAAAATGACCGTGCTGTAGATAGTGCTGCAGGTTGCCATCAGAATTTATGAATGGATGCTTACTTTATGTATTTTCCCTGTGGGGGAAGGGAGTAGCTAGGGGTGTCATGAATTTGTCACTCGAGTGCCGTGTTTGCCTAGTTAGTGCTTTCAGATACTGTAACAATTCAGCAGGGCTCCCTCACTCTGCGTCCCAGTCTAGAATTAACATGTGTGTCTATGTGTTTATTTAAATGTGCGCATTTACAGTATGACAACAAGGGAAGACATATTTGTTTGTTTGTTTATGGATTATAAGTTAAGAAACTTTATTGTTCATCACATTACATGAAATGGAAATGTGCCTTTGGCATTTCGGCAACACAGTGTAAAACAAATGGCAAGTAATGTGACCAAACACAAGTACACCACAGTCAAATCATATGTGATGTATTCCATTACAATGAAAAATTCCTAATTCACACAAACACACGCACACACATGCACTTTAAGGTGCTGTATTTATTCTGTTCATAAATCACAGGCCATAAATAAATAGATTTCTGTGGCTTTCACTGTGAGATGGATATATATCACAGGAGAAATGAGGTGGGTGTCAGGGCACCAAGCCTTGCTTGTTTGTGTGTTTGTGTTTATGCTGAGAGCATCAGTAAGAAGCAAACAAGACTCTCAGGTGTGAAAGCGATCAATTACAGCATGTTCACAGACTTTGATCAGTAATTGCAGCAATAAACAATATCATTGCTTCTAAATGATACAAGTGTCTGAATGTTTTATTACACACTGGTGCGTAAATTGTAATCCTATACAGCATCCACCCTGTAGGGGCTGTGTAATACTTACAGAGTAGCTGTAAGCCCAAATGGATATGTGACATATGTACTGCACACCAGATTGTTGTGTTGCACTACAGGTTGCAACATTGAGATGCTCAATACTCATTCAGTCATTTTGACCGGAGCAAAATGTTGATTAATAAGCTCAGTAGATAAATGTATTGTTTTTTGCTTCTCTTTAAATAGTTATGGGATAGAACAGTGAAACCCAGAAGCAACAGAGAGACCATTGATCCAGAGATTTGCGCTACTGAGATTGGTGCACAGTGAATCCAGCATTATGGTATTTAGCTCAAACACAACACAAGCATCTGCAAAGAAAAGCTTGAAACTCTAGTTGTGAATTGATTCACAACTCCTTGTAAGCATCATTAAAAATTCAACATTTTAAGAAAAATCTATGTTAGTGTACTTCTTCACCACTCATGCATACCAGTGGGCATTCCAAATGATTTCCATAAATAATACCTCTGACTGTACTATAAGTGCCAGATTCATCATCTGGGCATTAAAGTTGCATGCACCCGAAATGAGAAGGTCATAATCACATTGCTTTATATAAAACATCATAAGATCTTTGGATATGTGTGTGCGAGGCTTGGCTGGTACTGTATGCCAAAAATAGCTTATACAAGACAACAGCAGCAACACATTGTAGTTTAGCACAGAGGAGGGGTGTGATTTACCTTTGGAGGCGCTCATCAGCAGGGAAATTGAAACTAGTCCATTTGTAGAATAATTATTAGATGCATATGGCACAAATGAGCTATGAGACTGAAAGACAGTAATTGAGTTCAAATAGGAAGGGACTGTCACATAATCCCAGATAATGAGATGCTGTGTAGATAGTCAAATTGTTCTTGAGCTGTAGCTGCACACCAAGGCTGTCACTGAAACCTTAAATGCTGCCTTGCAATCCAAACAGAAGATTTTTCCTCTTAGGGCAATGGTATCTTTTGGGGTAAAAAGTGAAAGGTACATCATGGTCAATATAACCTCAGCTCTTGTGCAGATTGAACAAGAGTTGAGTGAGAGGGAAACAAAGAGAGCAAAGCCTGTATGTACACTGTGTCATTAGTTTCAGGACAGGTTTCTTTGAACAAACCCAAGGTCAGACTCAAAGAGTTAAAGCCCAGTGAAATCAAAAGGTTTCTGCAGTTGGTATCATCATAGAAGCATTGTTTGAAGTCATTAGGGTTTCTAAATCTCAAATGAGGTGAAAATCAAAAATGGAAAAATGGAAAATAATTTGAAAACCCCCTTTTTTAAATTATGCGTGAGAAATGTGATCAAACCAGCAAGAAATCATTCTTCACTCTTTCTGTTTGTACTCACAGGGGTAATTTATTTAAATTGCACCCAGGAATGAAAACATTTTAACTGACATCTCCTGGCAAGATGGAGACTTACCATATGACACATATATTTTATTACTCTAAGCTTAGCATGCTAATGATTCCAAAAAATGCATAATGATCCAAATAAATTACAGCAGCTGTGGTGATGTTTACTTATTTTATAATTCATCTCTGCTTCCTCCTTAATATTGTGTAATCAGCTGTTGCCTTGTGGCCATCACCAAAGCAAAGCAGCCACCCACTGTATAATTTCCACCCGTATTTCCTTTTCATCATAAGAACTAGCTGAGCTTAAATCAGATTTGAAATCTATGTGTCTTTTAATGGCAAAAATGTCTGCTGAGGCAATATTCATCACATTCACCCCAAATCATAGCTCAGGTTTATTCAGAAACATATCCATACAAGGGATAAAGATGCTTTGAAATTATCTCAGGATGGGTGGAGAATAGATTATTTATGTAGGAATACATAATTCATACCTGCTGAATATCAGAGGGAAAGTTATATAGGAAGCATCATGCAGTTATGGGGTTAGGTCTATCAGGGAACACCATTATTACTTCATACTTGGTTGTCACAGTCCATTAAATCTCCCTTTCACTCTCCCCAGGACTTCTTTCAATATGCAATTCTTCATTGCACGTGCAAAACAGCTGGGAGATCTGTGTCTACAGTGCAAACATGTTGTAAGGTAAGATGGCACTGAGACACCAGGAATTATGTACAGTAATGTAGCAGCAGAGAGACCAGCATTATTTTTATCAATAGTTCTTGTATTGCAGTGTATAACTATTTAATCCGAGTGTAATAATTGTGATAAGTAAAAAAATATATATTTTTATATAATATAAAATATATTCCTTTTGCACAAAACTGAAATAGGCTACTATGAAACGGTTTATTTATTCAAAATGATCTAATAATATCAAATACACATCATTCATTTGATCTACTTTCATTTGATTTATTTTGAAGTCAGCAATGTAACGAAAACAACAATACAGTACAGGATGAGAAAAGTGTGGCAGAGGTTTTATACATCCAAAAAAGACTTATACAAAAACCAGACCGGGCATTTAATGGACACCTGTGCTTATTTGTCAAAATGTGTTCCTACACCAGACCAGTAAAGGAAATAGGCAGCTATTTATTACTCTGCTATTAAAAGATTTACGGTATAAAGAGGGATGACACGTCTCCACTTACTTCCACTGTACAAAATTAAGCCTGGCAGAGTCTGTACAACAGTGATCAAGATTGGATCTACAGTATCATGATCCCATCCATACACCCAGCCAACTCAACCGTGAGCATGGCTAAGCTGTCAATTGTGACGTGAAATCAACTATTTATAGCATCACAAACAAACCTGAACTTGAAAAACATCTGAACATACATCAGCGTGATAAGAACTACTTAAAATTGATGAAAAATGTATTTCATGTGTACTTTTTGTTTGGTTGATCCTGGAGGGTGTAGGGTTTCTGAAGTGCTGTACTGAACTGATAAGGGACGCGCTTTTCTTCTGTATTTTTGATATTACAGGTTAGAGTATTAAGACAGGGTGATTTGTATGAGATAAAAATAAACCCTCCTGCTCTGTTATCCCTCAGCCTTCTGTTTTGGACACTGATCTTACTGTTTGCAATCACCCCTAATTATGTCCTCTTTCATTCCACACTCCATTATCAGGTCAGTTGCTCATACAAACTCTCCTGGAGTTCAGGAAGTTGGAAACGCTAATGCCATGCCTAGTAAGCATGCCCGTCGCTAAGCTAAGATTGGACAACTGCTGTTCAGAGGAGGGGTTTTGTAATTGTTCAAGTTGCTAACAAGGTTATTTGGCACTTGGTTCAACTGTTATCAGAGACAGAAATTGAGGCATGCAATTTCCTGGTGGTTTTACAATTTTTCCCATTGAGATTTATACAGACTTAAACAGGAAGATGCTGAACCTAGGGCTGCTCATTGAATGAATCTTTTCTATTTTTGGTCTTTAAAATCTGGGTTTGATTATGGAGAGGATGACATAAAAATCAATCAGCCAAAGCACACCTCGAACCAAAATGCAGCACATTGTATTTGGTCTGAATGTTCCTTCCTCCTTTGTTCTAGATCCATTAAGTTAGACTAAACTATGAAGTGGCCCTGCTATGAAGCGTCTGACCTTTCCTTCAACTCAGCAGTGATAATCATCTATCAGTCATCAAGCATCTTCATTGCTTTTGAGGCTATCTATATGTTTTCCCCATCAACACGGTGTACTTTTTGACTTATGTACTGGATCTTTGTAGCCTATAAATTTAAATGGTCACATTCATCCATTCACACACATTAATACACTGATGGCAGAGACTAAGTTGGCAACTGCTCATCAGAAACAGAAAATAACACATTGCCCAAGGACACTTCGACATGCAGACTGGAGGAGCCGGGGATAACACCGCCGATCAGTGGACAGACCGCTGTGTTTTGAATGCACTGCTGCACACATACAAAAACAAATACAAAAACTAATTAACATGCATTGTGGTTTGATTCAACATTATCCTGCCAATTTTAGTTTGATTTATCTGAACGATTTTAGAATATAGACATAAAGGGACAAATACTAGTATGAATTACACTGAAAAGGCTTAAAATTCTCAAATAGCTCTGATTGGAAAGCTGCTAAACAATAGACTTAACAAAGACAGATCCTGCTTTTCACAAGTTTAAAGCATTGAATTAACATTCAGCTCTAATTGGTTTATGGTGATTGCTATTTTCTCAACCTGTTTACAGTGCAGGGTCATAAAAGTGAAAGCAAATCAGGGGCTGTTGCAAGTTTTCCCTATCTCAAGACTACATCTTTCATATAAAACCAATTGCTGGAAAAAATACCAGAGGGGAAAGGAACTCCTAGAGATGAAAAGGCTGGTGTTCCATTATTACTCTCTTCAAATAAGCCTCTACTATAGAGATTTTAAAAGGGACAATCTGGGCATGAAGAATGCACAGTGAAATAACATGATTATATAATTGAATTCTTTATGCAACTGAGCACAAAGATGGTCTTGGTATAGGCCTTGTGGCTGCTATTTCTAAAAAGTCCGTCCGTCCGTCCATCCATTGTCAACCGCTTATCCTGCATACAGAGTCAAGGGGGGCTGCAGCCAATCCCAGCTAACATCGGGCAAAAGTCAGGGTACACCCTGGACAGGTCACCAATCCATCGCAGTGCTATTTCTAAAAAGTGTGTTCCATCCATCCATCCATCCATCCATCATCAATCCCAGCTGACATTGGGCCTATTTATAAATGAACACTGGTTATAAGCTGCATAAACCAGAGATGCTCACAAGTCTCTGAGCAAGAGTCCACATCAAGTCCCAAGTCACTTATAATGGATTTTTTATCACCTGCTACATTCAATCCAGGCTGCTTATAAAACTGCTTAGCTACAGGTAACTGTAGCTCTAACCTGTTTTTCACTTACAGAGCACAACCATATAGCCTAATGTACAATTCGTCTACAAGTAACCTACCGTAGGTCGGAGCTAAAGCAAGAAGCAAGCTAACATTAGGTGGCCAATGCTGAGCTAAACATGTGCACTAACCTCAGGTTACTAACTGATTTTGCGTTCCGCGCTTCTTTGTTTGGGTCTTGTTGCATGACGTTTTAAAGCCAAAGTTTATGAATGGCACAGCATCTGCAGGTGTTTGTTGTCCTCTCTCACGTGTGGCCGTGCGCAGCAGACAGTATGTGTTACATAGTTAGGTTATAGGCAACGCATTGAGTGGAATAAGAGCAAGCTCATCAGACATTTCCTAAAAATAAACATTGTTTACTTGGCCAGAACCTCCAGTCCGAGTCAAGTCTGAAGTCTTTTGAGGTTGAGTCTCAAGTTGAGTCTAAAGTCACTGTGTGTGCAACTTAAGTTGGATTCAAGTCCCCGTCTCTGGCATAAACACATCTACTAACTTTAAAATCATTTACTCTGATTGTATTGACTTTTTTATTGTACTCTCCTATCATTAGGCAACAAAGTGCATTTGATTGTACTGTCTGATCCTAGTCTGGGTGCTGTGAGTAAATATAGATGGCTCTGTTTGTGTTGAGGCTGTCAACCTTCTATATTTGTCCTTTCACTCTCATCTGTCCCGTCTAACACGAGCAGAGATGAGCAGGCCTGTCCGGTAGAATGACTCAGAGCCACAGCTTCACTGAATAAGTAATTGAGTAATGAGAATGATGACCTGTCATGAAAAGACAAAATATCTGAGTGAGAATATGGAAACAGACCTATGGTGTCTCATTTAAGAGTTAACTATCCAGATATTTAAGTAATGGTAAGGAAAGGAAATGCACATAGAGATTGCTGTGTTAACACCCCTTCTGTGCCTTTTTCTTATGCATGGGAATCAAATGTTGCCTTTAGTACATTTTAAAAGGCCTGTGCGTGCGTGTGGGTGTGCGTGCACATGAGCACATGCAAAAATTAGCAAAAGGCCAAGGCCAGTGGGTCACTGTGTACTGAATAGACAGAGCCTTAAGAGTTTTGCTGCCCTGTGTGCCAAAATGCCCAGGATGGCTCTGGTGCCTGTCTACAACACATCAAACTTGACCTCAACATCAGTTAGTAACTTGGGAACACACTGGCTCATGTCTGAACATCTGCCATTTAAATAATTTCGACAGCCTCAAGGTGCAAAAATGTACAGGATGTGATTAACAATCTCAGTAGCTGGTCTGGAAGTGAGTTAAGTTAAAAATAAGGAGCTAAGGGGAAGTTATCTAAAACATTTCTCAATTCAATCTATTTGAAACAATAAAGAGAAAATCACTTCATTGCCCTCAGCTTAGTATTCAAAAGCATCACTGTGATTGTCACCTATTAATCCATGTTTTGCAATGCTTGAGGATGCCACCACTTTCAACCTAATGAAGTATGGCCTTTCTCATTTCAAACCAGTGAGGCATTGCTGCCAAATGCAAATCATTCACCAAACACATTGTTCTGTAGAGAGCTATTTAGCATGTTTCTATGATATCGTACAAAACCCTTTTGACAAAGAAGAGTGACAAATGCAGCAAAACAATGGCCAATTTTGTTAACAGTCTGAGCTGCTATTCTGTATGGTGCAAACATGATGCATGTTCTTGTCTTGAAAGCTTACTTTCTTATATAAGATATATCTTGTTTCTTATAGTCATCCTCTTGCTTCAGGGAGAAAATCGGTAACCAGCTCATCTGAGATGCAGTTCTTCTAAAACTTTCCCTGTCTTTAGGAAAGAACAGTTATGGCAGCATCCATCATCTTTTAAAGACAAAGTGAATGCTAAGGTCCAATGACTTGCAGGCACTAGAGCTACACCGAGATGGATGGGCAAAAAATCATCCATTGTGAAGTCAATGTTCAAAACTCGAGGGACATTTCCCTTACTTCATTCACAGTCACCATTAAAGAGTGACTTCAGGCACTGGAATGAATTTAACCTCAGAAAAAATTAGCCATTATCTTTCTGAAAGCGCTGCCTTCTTAAGGAGAAAGGTATATGGCTGGGGGGGGAGGTGAACTGGAAAAGCAGCAGGAAATGTGTATGAGGTAATGAGGTCATGGGAAATTGGAATCAAACCAGAGCCTAATTTTAACCAGGATAGGACTCCTTACACTAAAAAGCTGTCATTTTCAACTGTTAACATTATTGTCCACTTGTGGTTGGTTTACAGTTGAACATTCTGTTGCTACTAGCAAGTGAGTTTCACAGCAGTTTGCAGTGTTACATCCACCATTTTGTCAGGTCTGTGACCAAACCAATATTTGCGAGACTATTTTATCTCCAAATGCCCTGGTTAAAGCTTTATCTATAGGTACTCTTTTTATTTGAGCTGATTTGTGATTGTTGTTTTGTAACTTAGTAAAATATAATGACTGCTAAGTTAGCCATTAAACTAAACTGAACAAAATTATAAATGCAACACTTTTGTTTTTACCCCCATTCATGATGAGCTGAACTGAGTTCAACCACATCAGCTGTGTGTTCGTGATCAGACTGGAGAAGTAATCACTCAAGTAGAATGTTTTATATTGTGATATTTAGATGTTTCTTTCTGCTGGAAATATATAATACAATATAGCCAACAACAATATTATGTAGGTTTCGAGTTCCATACCAGATTCCCTGGTTAACTCCCTCCGGCCAGCTGCCACCACGACCTACTTCAACTCATTTCAACAATAAACAGTTTCTCGTTCATGCAGCACTTTTAACGCTAGCAACAGGAATGAATAGACACAAGGCGTTTGACTAAAGTTCAGCTCAACGTATGTGTAGAGCTGCAACAATAAGTTGAATACTCAATTAAATTACATTAAAACAGCACTGGAAGCACTTTTTTGAGGCGTGTTGTTTGGTACCACTGAGACAATTAAAAATGATCTAGGAAGTCCAGCAGTTTGAGTAATGCAGGCATATTGCCAAAATACAATGCACAACAGTTTGTGATGCTCACAGACAGGATTTTACAACTTTGGTAAGTCATAGCAGCAACAATTTTATTTGGTCTTAACGATTGTTAATGTCTGAAGTTTGTCTGAAGGGGGCCTTATTCTCTTGTGATCATAAACTGATTATGTTTTAGTTTTGGACCTGTTGGTCAGAGATGGGGCCTCGAGCTTGGACTTGAGTCCGACTTATGTTGCACACACAGTGACTTCAGACTTAACTTGAGACTCGTCCTCAAAAGACTTCCAACTTGACTCGGACTTGAGGTGCGGAACTTGTGAACAATTTTTATTTTCAGGAAACGTCTGATGACAGTGCTGTTATTCCCCTACGTCCATTACCTCTAACCTGCCTACATAACACATAGTAGCTATCTGCTGTGCGCAGCCACACATTAAAATTGAGTTTGGTTTAGGCACATGCTAAGCAACAAGACAATCAAATGAATACTGATTTCAAAAATACATCTTTTAATGAACGTTTACGCTGCAACAACAGAAAGTTATACTAAAATCAAGGCCTTTCATGGACCAAACAGGTCTATACAGTAAGCGCTGAGTGAGCACTCATCTGAACAGCTGATCTACTCTCTATTGACAGAGCAGTTTACACATCGGTACTGCAATATATAATATCCCCAAAGCCAACAACTCACAAAACTCCCATATTTTTTTAATGGGGTCTGGGGCAGATTAGCCGAGATAGGAGTACTGTTTTCTTTTTGTCCGGTGTTGTCTTATCTTGTGCATTCGGCAGCAACACATTGTCCAGCTGTAAATGTTGCCATGAAGAATGCATCAGTTATGATTGTAAAGTCAGGTCGCATCTGTAAAGTGAACAGGACCATTGTGTACAATAATTATTTGCTACGCTAACCGCCATTAACAATTCATTGATCGAGGGAAAATGTATAGAAAATGCTCTAACTCAATACGTGAAGTAACATGGCTTTAACCTGAGACGAGTCTTCATCATCCAGAGAGCCACAACATATTGTGCCTCCTCTTCAGATGCTCCGGTATAACTGAGATGCTCCCAGGCCAGGGTAGGTCAACTTTATAAAATTCTGCAGTTCACAACTTTTTTGGCTGAGTGAAGAGTCAAGTGCTCCCTCTGGAAGTTTTTAGGTTGTGAAGGTGTTAATACTATCGCTGATGTGTTGTTTTTTTTAACTTTATCATTCACATTACTGTACTCTAGGGCTGCAGCTAACGATGATTTTAGTATATATATTGTCTAGCCTTTAACTCAACAATCAAACATGATTTCAGTTAAATGCTAAAGTTACTGTTACTGTTACCTTGTCTGTGGTCCGCTGGCAGAACACCGGCTGCTTTCTAATCAGGTGTTGTCGTGCTGTTGCCGAGGTGATATAAGTTTCGATTTACAGTGGACGGACAGTAACATTACAGAATTTTTGTTTTCTTTCGTTTGAAATAATCCTATTGGACACTTTTTTTCTTTGTGCCTTGCTATTTTCTCTCTCTTCCACTTTGCAAACAGCGCCATTATAACCACCTCGTGTTCACAGCGTAAGGGCGATGTGTGACAGTTATACATGTAAATGTGAAACAGTGTGCTGGATAGTTATATGTATTAAACGAAGCATTGATGCAAAGAATTTGCATTGATGCATTTTAGTAATCGATTTAAACGATTTAAACAATTTAATCGATGAATCATTTCAGCTCTACTGTACTCCGTTAAGCTGACGTCGCTACGGCCCGATGGCGTCATGAACAAATCCATTATTAAATTTGTTGGCAACGAGCATATTCACAATTTCGTTTTATACTAACTTACATACTTACACTACTAACATTTTTTACTAACTGATTAGTCGTGAAAAAAATCTGTAGATTAATTGATTATGAAAATAGTTAATGTTACGTGTATGTTAACTAAATCACATGTTGTGCATTCACTGGTGATGATTTGTTTCTTCATGGCATGTGGGAGCATGTAACAAATTTGACAAATAGTTTTATACTTTTGTGAATTTTGTTTCCTTGTTGCTGCAATTCATATTTTACAAAACATTTATTCTGTCTTTTTTATGGTATCTATTCTTCTGATTCATTATGCTTGTTAATGAATTGTTGTCAAATACTGTTTTCACGGTTTCACAATTGCTTTCAATAAAGACGTCAAAGGCCTCCTCGTCTTCAACGTTTACTGGGAGTCTGTTTAGCTCACTGCCTAGCTGTGATGACAAGTATAGTCAGGGCACAAGAATACTACATCAATACCAAAGTCCCAACTGCAGCTTCTGTTTCAAACTCTATGGTATTCAACCATTCCCAGTTGTGAATATAAGTAACTGACTGCCCACAAAAACTCCTTAAGGCTGACAATGGTATGCCTCCTTGACTGTGCTGCTGTCAGTGGCTGTAAATCTGGTTCCCATCACCTGCTACCAGAGTTTCTAGAAATGTAAGACCACATTAAGTCCTTGAAGATATTGTGTCACCAGTGTAATGTGAGGTATAACATGGATTTAGATTATTTCACTCACTAAAATTTTGCACAATGATGAGTGAGTAATGCTGACTGTTTTGTTATTTTTACTCCACCTTTCTTTCAATCAGGTCATACTGAAATAAAAATGTATTCACAGATGGCTCCATGCTCCAGTGCATTTCTATTTAGGGGTCCTCGATATAAAAAAATTTGGGAGCATTTGGCTTCGTCTGGCCCGCAGAACTGCCATTGGCGGCAAAGATAATGCTCTGAACCATTTAATAGCAGTTTCAAAGAAAACGGCAAAGTAGATGGCACCAGACAAACCATAAGCACCCAGATACTGAAGGGAAGGGGAGGAAGAGGCTACAATTTGAGCTCCTGATGAAAACAAACCATATGTCCAGAACAGATGCACAATGACGCATGTTCTCTATGAAGCCAATGTCAATTGACATATTCCAGTATGCAAATAACACAATATGCCACAAGGTCTTGGTCCAATTAAACTGGTGTCATTTTACTGCCGAAAATAAAATAAAATAGAACAAGTAACACTGTAAAATGCACTGTGTACACTTAAAGTTAAAATTGTTATTATGCTTCTTTTTTAATCAATCACAGTTCTTGTGAATTACAAAATACCTAAAAGCTTATAAACTTTGAAAGGATAACTACATCATAACTATTTGCTAAAAGACCACTACAGTAATATATCCACAGGAGTGAAATAAGTGCTAAAACTAGTAAGTGCAACAACAAACGCAGTTGTTGTTGTCCTATTGACACAATAATGGAAATAGGCTATACATTGACTCTATACATCTTGATAGATCTGTTCAGACATCGAAAAGCGTTAATTCTGCAAACCCCACATGAACCTGTTGACCGGCCACGCCCATGAAATTAACGGACAAATGTTATAAAAAGTTCCAACGAGACAAACATCTTTGTGCAAATAGGAGGAGAAATACCTCACCTGCGCAGCCATGAATGACAGATCCATACTGTTGCTCCGTTCAAGCGAACGCACTCAATGAAACATGCAAATGTGCGTAGGTCTTTCCTCTTATTCCCCGATAGAGCATTTGCCTTCTTTGATCTTGTTGTTTTCACTTGGCATCCACAGGGGCTGCAAGTTTGCGGACTTCACGTGAGGAACATGTCGAAGATGAAGAAAAAGAATAAAACAAAGGAGGAGGAGGAGGAAAAATACACGGAACAGAAGCTGCGCAGACGGAGGGATGTGGATGCGAGAGACGGCATGAGGGGTGAGAGAGAGGCAGAGGAGGAGGCTGTGGAGCTGGGCTGTCACACGAAGGAGGTGCAAGTCCCCTCTATCTCTCTCTGTCTCTCTCACTTTCTTTCTTTTTCTCATTTATTTGCTTATCATTCAGTCTTCCTCTAAAATATTGTTTTGTAATAGCTTGACTAATATCTTATTGAGATGTACACTACATGTATATGGAGGTACAGTGGAGGCTACGTTTATGCTGTATACACCCCACGGATTCTTGTGTACTTTTGATCTGAGGATGTTTTTCATAGTTTGAGCTAGTCCCAGTTTCTGCCTCTGATGTATTAGTAAATTCAAGTCACAGAGCATCTGTTCCCCCTGAAATGTAAGCACCTGTCTTGCTTCCTATACAGGTAGCTGGGAATGCCATATTTAAGAAATGTTAATTTTGTATGAAAAAATTATTTGAACTGATATATAAAACGTTAGGGTTCATGTCATACACATTGGGCACATATCATTTCTGGCTGCCATCTTTGTTTTGGATGTGGAAATAGTCCAAATTTATGAAAGTGAAAAGTGGAATCATTTTCCTCCAGATGCTTTTCCAAGATGAATGAACTGAATATAATAATACTACATATGAGAGAAAAACTGGGATACGTTTGGGCAAGGCCCCTTACTCCCTGTAATGGCTATTTATTATTTAGAATGTTTTATTTATTTATTTGCTTTTGCTAGTGCTTTTTCTTTTTAAAAATTGGACAGCGTTATAGGCACCTCTGGTTTATACACTAGGCAGGTATAGGGCCAGCATGCACCTAGGAGGTCAGGTCCATGAAGACATGGTTTGCCCACTTTGGTCTAGAAGAACTTGACTGGCCTGCACACAGCCCTGGCATCAATCCTGTGGGACACCATAAGAATGACCTTGGACTGGCTGCCAGGCCTCATCACCCAACATAAGTTCCTGATCTTATTAATGTTCTTGTGGCTGAATGGGAGCAAATCCATGCAACCAGGCTGTAAAATCTTGTGGACAGTCTTCCGAGAGTGGAGGCAGTGTATTAATGTCCATTACTTATGTTTGGAATGACATTCAACAATCACATATGGCTATTGTGTGGTTGCTCATATACGTTGGGCCATGTAGTGTAATATGCAGAAACAGGCTACACGGGCCCCTAGAGTCAGCCAGGACCACAACAGGTGTGACTGTGATGATCACAGGAAAATTCGAATCTGTAGATGAACAGAAGTCAGAGCTGTGAGCATGTGCGCTTGAGTTTTCATCCTCACAGAGCCTTTTCAAGGATTCATTGAAACTTGTGACCTAAAACTAATGACACATTCTTGAATTAACTAGTCCTGTAGAAAATTGGATGCTACTATTATACATTGGAGAGTCTCTTCAAAAAGCCAATTAGCAAGATCTACTTACAGTATAAGAGGTGAATAATTTAATGGCGACCTGCCTTCTCTGAATATTAAAATGCTTTGGGTCAAGTGTCACTGTCACACTGTGTGCCTGTCTGCTCTGTTTAGTTATTTCTCAGCCAGTTTTGTTATTTAAGTCTGTTCTGTACCTGTTATTTAGTTTAGGGTTTCAGCTGTCTTCTTGTTTTCAGTCTGCTCGGTTTAGTTTATCCTCTACCATCCTATGCTTGGTCTCTGTCTGCCTGTCTGCTAAGTGTTAATTGTGATCTCTCCCTGATTAGTTGTTCATTTGTTTATGATCATTCTGTGTTAGCCAGGGGGCAGTTTCACAAAACCAAGATAGTAGATCAAGTTGGGATTTTCCAGACATCCTGGCTAAATTTAGCCTTGATTTGGTTTCACGAAAGCAGTAGCACATAAGAGGCAATTTATTCTGTGCAGCTAGCCTGCTCCAGACCAGGCTAACAGCCAGGCTTAGTTAATCCTGGTGCCTTATCTGTTCAGTCAGCAGTCACTGATCAGAAACCAATGTGTTTTTTCAGTTATTCCTTGTTATGTATGTGTTTTGAATATTTTTCATTAGCCTGCATTGAAATACTACAGGTAGCCTACATTTGGCAATATGGTAGTATAGCTTGTGGTTATTAGGTTTCATGATTGGAGAAGAAGACACTTTAACCATACTTTGCACACAGTGAGTATCGGCAAGTAGGTTTACATGGAATAAAAGCACTTAACATGTAAAATAAAGAAAAGAAAAAGGAACAGGGGCACAGTAATAAAACAGCAAAAAAGTACAATTGTGCACCAACTGAATATGCAAGTAGCTAAAAATATCACTGTTCTTAACTGAAACTGTCACAATCAAAACTTTATATCGTGCCTTGAAAGTGAGCAGTGTACGTTAATATGTCGCTCAAGAAATGTATGGTACACACATATATATGCAGCCCGTTCTCATCTCAGGGCGTCATATACCGACGATTGGAGAAAGAGTGACAATGGAGATTCAGAGAATGGAGACGCACCCGGTGTGTCTCCATGAGATGCTTCCGGAAGCATCTGTATGAGATGCTCCGGGGTGTCCGTTCAGACCGGAAGTGCTATGAAGCTACGTTCGTGATAAAGGTGTTGACAGCCCCCCGAAGCCCCTACCCTAACCACAACCATCCGAAATTTTAGTGCCTAACCCCAAGTCACTGAATGTATGCATGTAGACCGGCTAACCCTACAGCTGCTAACAGGTAGGGTTACCCTCCCTTGTGTTGCTGCAACGTAGGAAACGGGGGCATTTCATACAGACGCGGAAGGGTACCTTTAGCATAAAATCCTTAGGCTTTGTCACTCCGGATGAAAGCGTCAGATATAACGCATTGAGATGAGAACGTCTCAATGTGTTGATATATGAGATAGGCCTATTTCTTTTTCATTAGGTTTCATAAATTTATAAAAATTATACTCCCACTTAAATAAGGAGGCTATATTGTGCACTGTTTATTCATGAAACAACAGGGAGGCGACACCACAATGTTTTTTGACCTGTTTTTTTTCCCCTGGGATCATCTGCTGCAACTTGGGAGAGAAAACAATGATTAATACATTGTGTTACAGTCATGCTTACAGTGTGCATTGCAATGATTACTTCTCATTCTAGTTGCTGGATTTCCATGTCAATTTCCACTTTTTTAATTAAAATGTTAAATGTTAAGAAAAGTTGCTCGCAATGAAAAATGTTGAGAACTGAAAATGCTTTGAGAAACGTTTATTTGCACAATAACAAAACATGCAATGCAATCTAACCATAGAAGAATGTCCAAAAGAAGAAACTAAAGCTAAAAGAACAAGCTGCTGATTACTGCATTATGTTTTTATATTCTGAATTTTCAAATGCCAGCTGAAATTTGTGTCTCCTTTTATAAAAATAAAGACATACCACCATAAATTGGTGTAGAATATCTCTTTAGAAGTTAGGAAATTAAGTGCTTAAAAATGTTATTTCAGCAATGAATATTCAAAATAGTGTCAAACATTTTTCTCATCTTGTTCTCATGAACACAGAATTGTGCATCATCACATTTCCTGAGTCAAGTGTATTGTCACATCCCTAATCTGAGCCGTTATCTCCCCACCACTTTCCAACACAAAGGTACTTTTTCAGATATACATATACGAGAAAAAAACTTTTGTTTTGAATTGGAGCTATATAAATAAAACTGAATTGAATAGATAGTATGTTGATTAATGGTTGTAATTAATGCATTTGCTGAGTGACTTTGAAATTTAGAAACAATAGACAGGAAACAATATGCAGTGGGGATATTTCTAGACCTCAAAAAAGCTTTTGACACTGTAGATTAAAAAACTACAAAGATATGGTATTAGAGGAATTGCACTGACATGGTTATTCAGTTATCTGGAGAATAGAAAACAGTATGTTGAAATACAAAACAATAAATCACTACTGCAGTTTACATGTGGGGTACCACAGGGTTCAGTGTTGGGGCCATTATTGTTTAACCTCTATATAAATAATGTATGTTAAGTATCGCAAATTGTGGAAACCATTCTTTTTTCTCATGACACAAACCTACAATGCTGTGGTGAAACCATGGAAAAGGAAGTGAGTAGGATGAAGATTTGGTTTGATGAAAATAAACGAAAACTGAATTTCAGTAAAACAAAATCTATAATATTTGGGAAACGATCAACTGACACAGATAAGAAACTAATGATAAATGGTATAGAACTAGAGCGAGTATCTGAAATAAAATTCCTGGGGGTAGTTATTGATACCAAATTAAGCTGGAAACCTCACATAAAGTATATTAAAACCAAAATATCCAAGTAATTAGCAATATTAAATAAAGCCAAAGACCTGTTGAATCAGGCTTATCTAAATATGCTGTACTGTGCCTTCATACTCCCATACATGACTTATCGTGTGGAAGTATGGGGGATACTTACAAAACAAATACATACTCGATGTTCATCTTACAAAAAAGAGCCATTCGAATCATACATAAAACTACATACAGAGAACCAACAAACCCATTGTTCATTAAACTCAAAATATTAAAGTTCAAAGATCTGATTGACTACAAAACTATTCAAATTGTTTTTAGAGCACACAATAACCAATTGCTTAGAAATATCCAAGAGCTTTTTCAACTATGAGAAAACACGTACAATTTCAGAGGAATATCAATGTGCAGTAAACCGCTAATTTGAACAAATACTAAGTTCCACTGTATAACAACCCAGGGTGCTATCCTGTGGAACAACACCAATAATGATTTAAAATTATGTAAAAACTTATTGCAACTGAAATTTCTATTTAAAAAAAGAATCCTTGATGGATATGAGCTGGAACAGTGATTTTCTTCTTTTGATCTTTATTTAGTTGGGATATGTGATGCAAACAATTTAAGTAGTTAAAACAAGTGGGGGTAGGACAAGAAAAGTTATTCTAACTTCCTCCTACACCCTTTGAACATGAACATGTTATTTGGATCATCTGCAAATTATCTTTTTTGTTGATTGTTTTTATTCAGTTTTTGTTGTTGTCTTTTAACATGTTCAATAAAAAGTTTAAACATCTACTGCTCACTTTTAAGTGATGACAGGTTACATAATTATGACAGTTTCAGTTAAGAGCAGTTAACACATTTAGTTACTTATTCAGTTGGTCCTATGTTGTCTGCCACGCCTTTTCTCGCTGTTTTAATACTCTGTGTTTCTTTCTGTCTTTTTTTTAATATTATGTGCATTTTTTCATCGTAACTTCCTTATTCGCTGTTACTCACTGTGTGCAAAGTAAGCTGCACACATCTTTTTCATGTCAACATCAATAAATCTGTGATCAACAGTGTGGTCTCGTTTAGAAAGCTGTTGATGGCCATTTATCTGAATTACTCACACCTGGCTTGACATAGTGGCTCCTCCTGAGTTGCGACACAACTGTTTTCCAAAACCCTAGTTTGAACTATGGAGGTAACTACTGTGTCCACCAAAGTATTGTTTTCTGACGCCAGCATTGTTTTTCAATTGATTGCAGTGGGAGCACCGTGTTTTTACAACATGGGAAAAATGGCAGCAGCATGACGAGGTGCCGAGCGTCTTTTCCACGCTGGGCGTTTTTCTCTTTTTCGCCGGGAGTTGACCGTCACTTTATACTCAGCTGTCCAATCACAGTAGAGGAGGGGCAGGACAAATATCACACCGTAACAATGGTTACTATCCTGGAACTGGGCTTCGTCCAACCTCAGCTTTTGGACCAAACAGTGGTAGGCTACTCGCTGAGATGTTTCCTCGCCCACAAAATATCATGAACCCACATAGAGAGAGTCTGTCTTCTCTCTCTACCTGTTTCAGCCTCCTCTTCATACAGAGCAAAGGCCAGAGCAAATGCTCTACTCTGTGTTGACGTTTTTTCCGACTGCTTTGGTTGCTATGACACCTAATATTCATGGAAGTAATTTTGTAAGTAGTTCTTCCTAAGTTTACTGGGTGTAAAAACGCTGCGCCTCAAAAACGACCGCTAGTGCTCCCTGCTGGGCGTTTTAAGAAGAGCAGCTCACGTTTTCTGCTGGCAAAAAATCGCTTTGGTGGACACACGCCTTACGTTCTGTTCAGTTATCTTAGTCTGGTCTGTCCTGTGGAGTGTTTCTCAGTTAGTTGGTCTGTCAGGCTAACGGCCTATAACTGCAAGTTTTCTTCAACCACAACTTGCACAACTTGCCCGGTTGAAACACATTTCTGAGGACATCTCTCCATGTTCTTAAGTTCAATGGTCATCAGGTTCATGCGACTGGTTTTGTTTCTGGTTTGGAACCCATACATCTTGTTTATTACAGCCATGTGTAACGTCAACTACTGACGTAAGCACACTTGCCATAGCCTGGTTTATTCACTTCAAACAAGCTGATGGAAACATACATTTTTCGCAATATATGTATTTTTTATTTTTTTTTTGCGACATTTCAAAAGTACGCTTAAAATTTGCATGACAATTAGATTGCTACTAGTAACATGGCTACTGTCTGTTTTCCCTGCTGTCTCTCTGCCTGCGTGTGTCTCCATAATCTCATCTGTCACCTGTGTTGCTCCTGCCCCTCTCTTTAGTCTTTGTCCAGTCATTATAGCTTGCTGCTGCTCTGTCCCTGTCTGTTGCTGTGTGATGTATTCTGCATGTTTGTTCGCTCCGCTTGTTTATGTGGATTTTGGATTTCTGTTGGATTATGTGTTCTGTTGGATCGCCTTGTTTTGTTTGGACTGTTTATTTTTGGAAAGCCTAAGCTCAACCACTCTGCCTGTAAATGAGCTTGCCTTTTTGTTAGTTTAATAAATCATTGAACTGTACCAGCTTTTGTGTCCTACATTTGGATCCACCAACCTTTGAACCACACACCACAACTGTGACAGTCACAGACATATTTCAGACTATTTGTTCCCCTTCTTTGGGTTAATTTTAAAATCAATATTTTTTCTCAAAGTTCTTTGTCTTTCCAGAAATAAACAGAAACCAACTTGTAAATTGTAGGATAAACAATATCTGGCAACAACTCAGGTGTTAGGTCTTTAGAGTTCAGGGGGAAAATACAGATGTCAACATCCTTAGCTTGATCCTATGGAGAGGATGAAGCACATCTACTAGCTCAGCAAGTTATGTCTCCATCCTCGTGTGGGCTTTTCTGCTGAGCAGGCATACACAACATCCATCCTCCAGTGTGGGGGTTTTTACTTCACTCCAGTTCACAGCTCAACTCCCAGTTTCTGAGACTTCAGTTAGCTTTGTACTACTGATCTGACACCATTTCTCTTGCACACAAATGATGATAGTAAAGATTCTTTTCGTCTATCAGTAGATTTATGTTGATCTCACATTAATGGTGATTTGTTTTAGGTTTAAATGGCCTTTATAAAACACAATATGTAAATTACTAGGATATTAATATAATGAAATGAGGTGAGAATTAACACATTTAGACTACAGCACTGAGTTAGGATTAATTAGCGCAACCTCAATTAAATTACCAGTCTGTTGCAGCTTCTCACACAGATTAAACACAGCCCAGTAGGGAAATCTTTAAGACCTTCAAAAACAAAGATAAATCTCTTTTTCACAAACAGGAAGCTCACAGAATTGTCAGATATGTCTATGTTCCACTAGTGAAAGGAGGGTGACATGCTTTGTATCAGTTTTTATGACTGTATCAACATCTGCAAAATGAAATTCAAGTCAATTTAACATCCATGGAAAGAAACGTTTCTGATCATTTTTATGGGAAGATTATTTAGGCTTCTGACTAAACTGTGCACTTCTCATGGTTTGAAAACAAGATTTATTATGGCTGTCTAGGGCCTAAACAATTTTCCCACTGGGGTGTGTTTAAGAAGAAGCAGCAGAGTGGTAAAAATCTCAAACAGCATCATTGTGCTACACAGTCAAAAATACACAGTCAAAATAATGGGAAAACAATTTCAATCTCGTCTGTAAAAACGGCAAACTTATGCTTTTAATGTGACGATTTGGTTTCAGCAGACCTTTAATGTTGAATTCTTCATTAAAACCAATGCCCTCGGTAATGGCGGCAGCACGTGATCGTTAAAGCCGCTGACTTACTTTTGCATTTTTCGCCATTTCCAGTCCAAAAATCACTTGATTTATTGATAAAAATATCTCTGGATGCCATCTTGATTATTGCGCAATACCTGGGAGCTGTGCCTGCCTTCTCTCGCTTTGGAACACACGGCCTTTTTCGCGGTCTGGTGAACGACTTGTAGAAGAGTGATGAGATACTATTGTAATATGGTGGCATATGTTTTTTTTAAATCTGTGATCACTGACCCAAACTTTTTCAACAGTATAGTAGCGCAAAATCTGTCTGATATAAATAAAAATTACTAGTAAAACTGCCTTGGTTTGATTTGTGCAGAAGTGGTATAATATTTTATATTTTTTTGTATTTTATATTGTTTTTTTAATTAATGATATAGTAGCAAAATAAGCATATTTTATTAGGAGTATTAGGAACAGGGTTAGAAAAAAAATCTGAGATTTTGAGATAAAGTTAAATTATTTTGTGGAAAATAAAATTTCAGTAAATCATTTTCTCACCAAAAAAAAAGAATTCCCATAAACTGGTGCATAAAACTTCATCAGAATGCAGGAAATAAGATATTAACACTTAGAATTTTCATATAATTTAGCATTAGATTTCTTAAAAATAGTGTTAAAATCTTGTTTCGTCTTGATCTTGTGGTTTAAGTGTCTCATCACACTCCTAATGTTGAACTATGGAGTTAAAGTTAAGATCAATTAAACTTATTTATTATTGTAAACAACTGTACAGTAACATGAAAAAGGACAATAAAAAGTGCATTTGTATAAATGGAAAAGAGGGAATATTGATCAGGTTTGTCTCACCTGTTGACATTGCTTCAGCCTCACAGCTACATTAGATGCTCTAGCTACATTAGATGATCAAAATTACTGCTTAAATATTACCTACAGTTACATTCAGTTTAGTCTGATGTGAGTCTTTGTCCTCCTCCAACTCTGTAACAAACCTTGTTCTGTTCTGCAACCTCTTTCATTTTGTTGTGGACATGCCACTGGGCATTCACTGGCCCCGATTCACAGTAGCATAATCTCGGTTAAAATAGATTGTTAACAAGCATCAAACTGTGTCTTGTCATGTTACAATATTCCAGGTTGATGGTAATGAGTTGGAATAATGCCATGCCACCTACTAGGCTGCGCTGCTCAGCATTTATAAATGCCTGTGGTATGACTGATGTGGTCTGTCACCCAGGTCTACGTTGTCCAGAATGTGCGTGTTGTGTGATTTTATGTATTTATGTATACTCAGTGTGTGCGTGCCCTGCTGAATTCTTGGGAGATTGTTCATGCTTTTGATTAATCCTAAATATACTTAATCTTGGGGGACTTTTGTTGTAATTTTGGCTATGACAGCGGCATGTCAGAACCTATGAATAACATTACTGTTGTTGAAAATCTATGCATAATCAATCAAAAGGGAATGTATCAAGCATTAAATAGGAGAATTTTGATCCAAAACCACAAGGGAAATGATACATAAAGAGAGTGACCCCCACATCCCTCCCTACACACACCGGTTTATTATTTGTCAAAGAACATATGAGTAAATTCATGCTCCTTCCACACGTCTGCACACAAACACATCATGCCACACTCATGCTCTTTTTATGCTGTATAAGCTCTTTTCTCTGCTTAGAGTACTCACTATGCAGTATGCTTAAGTTTGCCTCTTCTCAACTGATGCATAGCCGACAAGGCAGGTGATTTATGATTAATTCTCAGCTGAATGTATTAAAATTGTCATGTGTGTGTTTGACCATGGGTAACCCACAGGGACTTGGTCTTAACATTGGTTTACACACCATATTTCTCTCCACTTTCTCTTCTCTTCAAAAATTCATATTCCAGACATTCAGTCAAGTTTCAATCTCCCTTTGGAAACTGATAGCTTATAACATATTTTTATTATTTATTTTACTTGTCCTTTTTGTCACCAGAAGCATCTATTATCTAGGTGCCTTTTGTCCACTTGGCCAATTCCTCAACCTAAAATACAGATGAAGAAGCTTTCGTTATAAACCCCTCTGTGCATCTGCACACCACATCCTCTCTGGCTAAATTAATGCATTTCAACTGTATCACAGTCCAAAATTGCAATGGCCTCACTGGCTTTGTTTCTCTGACAGTGGCTGTTATAGAGCAGTCAGATGCGATAAAGCACTTTGGCACCACAAATACAGTATGTGCTATTGTTCTGGATAAAAATGCACATGGCCGCATTCCTCTGTGTCTACAGATGAAAGTCTACAGTATACATGTCTCATGCTTGTGTATTTTATCTAAAGCTACTACTTTATATGTAGAATTTATAAAGATTGTAGCTAATATTAAATTTGCAGATCACATTTATTTTTGTACATAGAAAAATACCTGTGAACATTTATCTGGTATTTTAAGGCCTTTTATTCTGCTGTCTGCCACAGTATCTTTTTGATACAACCACTGAGGGGCTCCAAATTCAAAACTCTTCATAAATATACACATCATGGCTTTAACCTTTGATGCTCTGTTAGTTACCTTTGCTCAAAAAGATAACAGATATTCTATGTAATATTCATACTGTGATCATATAGTGAAATCGATATTATTTTTGTTTATTTTACATCAGCAGCTCTGGCTTAGAGGAAAATTGCATTAATAACACAAATGCTTTTGAACTTGCGACAAACTAAATTAACATTGGCATCCTGATACAATTACACACCAGACCAAAGAAACAACAAGAAGAGTTAAGTTTGACAATATCACTGTAACAGCCAAACTGTTGTATCTTTGCACATCAGGTAAATCCTTACCTCATACTTTTCGCGTGACGCCACATAGGGAACACTCCCTTGGAGAACAAAAAATACGTTATTTACTGCTGCCTGCCAACCAGGAAACAAGTGATACACTGTAACTTTGAGTTTGTTGCTTTTGCAATGCCAAAATGCTGGATGGTTGATGTGCTATCAGATGCACTAATTGGCGAGGAGACAAGCCTGAACTGGTCAGCGATTCCCTATGAGGTAAACGTAAACATTACTACAGTCGAGTGCTAGAAGGGACCTAGCAGTTTTTAATGGCCGAAATACGGCAGTGGGTGCTGTACATGGATCGCAAGTGCACAACACTTGCAGTTGCAGACACTTGTAGAGTTGAGAGGTGATCCAAACAAAATTTAACAGCTTTTGCGGCGTCTCCACGAGGGAGTCCGGTGTGAGCCGCAACTTGGTCTGTTGTTTTGCCCTGTTATGCTCTCCAGGTCGCTCTGCATGTCATGTGACTGAAAACTATTTATCGGTTTACAAAACAGCTGCTGGGTTAATGACCTTGGAGATGAGCCACAAATCAACTTCCTTGATTAAACCTGGAGATGTGTGTCCCATTTGGAAAGCCAGGTGTTTTGGGCCTGAAAGAGGGGCAAGGATGCAGTGGCCTAGACTGAGGAAAAGCTGGCCTCCGTTTTTGGTCTGGGAAAAGAAGTGGCCGGTAGCTCCAGGAGCACTGAAAGTCAGAGGGGGCATTGGCAGAGCTGGGAAGAGTTTTGTGGGCAAACTCGAACCAGAGGAGCTGTGTAGATCAGGAGGAATGGCTGTGAGAGAAGATGTAGCACACAGCTGTCTTCATCTTTTGATTTGTGCACTTCGTCTCCCAGGCTCCCAGAAGACTACAAAACTCAGTCCAGAATAGAGAGGTAAACGGGGGGCCACTGGTCACAGATGGTGTTTCTGGGAGGCCATCTAGACACAAGATATGGTTAAATATGATTTCAGTAGTGTCTTTGGAAAAAGGCAACTTAAGTGAGCAGATTTGGAGAAGCGATCAACAGCGAGGATGATAGCATTATCATCTAATGGGGGAAGACCAGTGACGAAGTCCAGGGAGATGTGTACCATGGCCAGTGTGGGACAGCAATGTTTGCAGAAGGCTAACAAGGAGCATATCTGGTCTGGTTTGGTGTTCTTGGATTGTGTTAAAACAGTTAAAGAAGAGTGTCTTCTTACCAAATGCTCTCTCAGCTACTGGAGAACAAATGAACTAGTAGTTCTGGCAGGTCAGTGCCATCATAGGGGTCGCCACAGAGCTGTGGCCACTAGGGGTGATGGAAAGATGTCTTCCAGTCATCCCCGTCCCTGGTGCGCAGCAAGTGGTAAGACTTCCTTAGGTCTAGTTTGGTGAAGATGCAGGAGCTTAAAAACTGAAGAGATTAGTGAGAGAAGATACCTGTTTTTAACAGGACAAGGAGAAGCGATTGGGACTCCTGGGAGCAGCACAACCAGGGAGCAGAGAATCTGGATGTGTTCACAGATGGATTCCAAAACCAGCCTATGGTGTGCAGTGATTTCTCTGCTGCTTATGCTGATGAATAGCACTGGTCTGTGCTGACAGCTCTTGCCTTACTCACTCAAATTCAGCTGGGTTCATTCTGACCAGATTGTACTATAAAAGTTCCTGCCTTCCTAGTTAAAGGTCTAGTTTGGAAATTTGTGTTCTTTTTCATCCCTCCCAGGTCACACCATGGTAGGGTGTCCGTGACAAGACAAGCATTATTCTATATATTTCTAATTGTCAAAGAATTCCATTAAAACACCAAAAGCTATTCTTAATACTTTTCCACATCCCCAACCAATCTGTGTCTCTCAGCCCTAAACTCACTACTACTGAAGATGTAATGTTTTAAAATTGTTTACAAATATCAAAGGCAAAATGATTTCATAAATTGATGTGGCTCACTAATGTATTTCTGTCCAGCAGTTTAGGACAGTGGCACAGATGAATAAGCCACAATAGGCTTTGGCTACTCATGAAATACTTGTTCAATTGATCTATTAATTGTTGGTTTTCCATGGCATTTGTTGACAATAAGAAAAATATACTGTAAAATATTGTTAGACTTACAGTATAGGTTAATACTATGCCACAAGCTGTCAGTTCAACAACCATCCTGTTAGTGTTTGTGTGAATAATCTTACTGCACTTAACCTGACTAAATGTATCTGCAAGCAGTTTCAGGTTGGATATAGAATCCTAAGAAAGCAGACACTCTTGTGCCCTTTCCAATTTGAAAGAAAATAAATCTGCGTAACACTAAGAGCCAAGCACCTTGTGTGCCAAGGCCTTTTTGTTGTGCTTTAATACTATCAGGCAACTTCTCAGGCATGGGGAAGATTACCAGTCACATCAAAGGACCCGACTGCCAATCTCAACCTGATGAGACCAGGGGAGTTTCTCCCTTTCACTTTAAAGGATTCTCAGAGGAAATCATCTAACGTTTCATGTGTGACCAGAATACCTTTACTTCTTTATGTAACGTAATGTCTCAAGGGAATATAGTTTTTCTAGGCTTTTTTAAAATTGTAATATGAATTTCCAGTTCCATTTGAAACATATTTATTTTCAGTTGCTGGAGAGTGTTTATGAGCCCAAAGCCACCAAACTACCCCCACTATATATCATTTCATTATGTGAAACTTTTAACAGTTGTGATGCTTTACAAGGCAATTATAGTGTTTGCCTAGGGCCAATACACGTCCATGCACATCTTGCTGTCTCTATATGCCACTTAAGTTAGTGGTGGTGGAGTGGGCAAGTGTGCATGTGTGTATCCAGCTTAGATGGAGGAGAAATCAGCCCAGTGGTTTGACCTCTGACCATTTATCCTTCAGCTCTCATTGCATCAGTCCTGCCAGAAATTCTCCTTTTGCTACAGCAATAACATCATGGTCCCGCATGTATAAACATGGCTTTTGACAGCTGGAATGGGGCCATCCATGCCCACACACACACACACACACACACACACACACACACACAGACATATACACACATGGTCAAAAATATCCATAATCATGCCTGACAGGGGTGAAATTATGGTTCAACCCCCCTTTTAACTTTTAATCTGAAGGAAATATGGGTTGTGTTCATCATATCACATTAAATAAAATTAAACATAAATACACAAAGAGGAAAGAGCCGGATATAGTCAGCAATATTGTGCTGAAATGTATAAAATTCATTGAAACTGTAGCTGATGTAAAAGGGCTTGGGACATCCATGGACATAAAATAATTTTATTTTACCAACTTCCACAAAAAGGTTCAGATGACTAGAGTGAAAGTGTCAGGTTCAGCCATTTGGAAGTAAATTAAAAGCTTTCATTATTCCAGGCTGGCTTTTAATCTGTTCTTATTGTGTCACATTTTTAGCAGTGATACTAATATTTACTTGAATGCAGCGATTATATCTGTTATCCCAGATTCAGCCTTAGTTCTCCATGCAAGTGAGTGGGGTGATGAAAGTAGGCAGAAAATGATTTGAGGGTCTGAGATGTAAAGCCCAGAGGTGACAAGTGGCAGTCCAATCAGAGAACATAAAAGCTCTACCACGTGCTGAACTGTCATGATTACATCATCATGAAAGACCTTAGCATTAGCAAAATCATGAAAGACCTGCAGATGTATATCATGGTTGGCTGACAATTTTATAAAAAAGAACCAATGGTTGATCCATATTTGGGTGCTCTGGTTTAGGCCACATTGAATGAAGTTATCAGGAACAAAGACCATGTCTCACTAATCCAATCTTAGGTGTATCCCTTCTGTCCCATCCAAACCCCTTCCTCGGCTCCTTCTCTTTCATTACATAAACCACAGGGAAGGACAATAGAACAAGTCTCAAACCCTGGATTTCTCACTACCACACCTCCCGGCAAATCATCGATTCCCGTTCAAACCTCCGGTCATCTCTTCATGACCCTGTTTCAACACACCCCTCGACCTTCATCTCTAATAATTTATTCATTTGCCTATTGAAATGACGCGCTCAGTGTTTCTTTGGTTCAACCTACACTGTCTTCCGCTGAAGAATGCACTGCAGTTTCGTCCCCAAGATGTCATGCTGTGGCTGCCAACTCCTCCTAAAATGTTAAAAATTGTTTAAAAGGCGTCAAATACAGAGAACAAAATTCCTCCAGGGGATCAATAAAGTGTAACTCCCCATAAATTTGGCGTAATAATCAATATTTAATGTCAAATGGATATCACACAACGACTGTCAACACAACCTTAGGCAATGTTTTCTTTTTGATCCTCATATCTTTTTAGTGCCCTTCTGGTAATATCTGCTTCATTTCCCCTGAAGAAATATTTTATACAGCTTCAAATGTATCTGCTTCCATTAAATGCAAGGCTCATGACATTGTCACCCTGAGGGAAACCATGTGACACAGAAAAACTCATTTATTTATTTATTTTTGGCCTGGCTCTCTTCCCACTTCCTCCATGTGCTCTCACCCATACTCAATAAGTGGAAATGAACTGCTTTTCCAAAATCTACTTCCATGATCACCTGATTAATTTTGGTTATGTCTGTCTGTCTTCATCTTAGCCCAAGGCTCAACTCATCTCGTCCTCCCCTATGAATACAATTGACTTTCAAATGCCCTTGTTTCATCATTCCTGACACCAATTGCATTGTTTTTCTGTGATAATATGTTCAAACTGAAGTGGACCAAAACAAATGATGAAAACAAGCTTTTGCAACAGGTTTGGTTGCATGCAAAGACACACAAGCACTCAGTTAAATCTGCCTCTCATGCCTGAATTCCACAGCACATTGTCACTCTGCAGGACCACTTGTAGTAACGTGTACACGTTTTGCACTTTTAGCAGCAAATGCAGGGCGAACTTTCCTGACCTTTGTAGTATCCCCTCCCTTTGTGGATGTAGTATGTGCGTACAACATGTTTTAGTAAGAGATCAACACTGAGCATTGGACAACTGAGACACCTTGGAGGCTTAGTTGGCTCAGGTGCATGTCATGTAGCTGGGATGACTTGCGTGTGAATCTGGCTCATTGTTGCATGTCATCCTCTCTACTAGAAAAATAACCAATAAAGGCTCTAAAAAACGGGCTGGACATGTAAAACAACACCATACAAAAAAAGAGTAAAACTACACCTTAAAAAGGACAGTGTTTTCACTTTTTGACCCAGGACACAACTGGCAATTTAAATCAATAAAGAAATTACATGTAAGTACTTCACAATTGTGTCATAGAAATAGTCATTGTTTTATTCATTTATTTATCCTTTATTTAACATGAAAGGTCCCACTGAGATACTATATCTCTACCACCAGGGAGTCCTGGTCAATATGGGCAGCAAAAAAAAGGTTTCGTGTAAAAGTACAATACCAAAACACTACAAACAAAAAATACAGGGATCGGGGGCTAAAAAGAATCATGATGGTTGTCGTAAGGTTTTTCTTTTAGCAATTTGTCTAGAATGCGCACACTACTTTGTGCCATTATAGACCAGCATATGATGTCTTTTTACTGTAGGAGGGGTACTGATAAAAAGAAAATCCACTAGCCTGAATGAAAAAAATTAACTGAAACGTCTCTGATCAAACTGACCAGGTCACCACCAGATGAAGGACATACATTTCTGGGTGTGTATAGATTGCATACAGTATAGGGTTCTCAAAAGGTTTAAAAGAGGTCATTTGGATGTTAACACCAAACAATGGTTAAATCAACACCTTTCTGAAAAATTATATTTGTACAAAAATACAAGGAGATGTTTAGAGTGAAGCATTCCTAGGTGTTTTGCTACTAAGCTACGAGACTTTGTTTCAGAACATAGTGTGTCACTGCCTGTGAATCAAAGCAGACACTCCCCTTGCTCTAAATATATAACTGAGCTCCTCCACTTCCTGCTGCCAATGTATTATTCTGATTTTACACGCTGATGAATTTATTGTAGCGTGTCCTACTTCAGCATGTGTGTTTGCCATCACTACTAACAACATGTTTATAGGCTTCTCTTGTGGCCTATAGAAATGTACTCTCACAACACAGCCTGGCCAAAGGTCACACAGAACCACAAATTGCATTCAAGGACAATGGGTGAGTCATCTCTTATCAAGTCTGCAACAGCAAATGTCATTTACTGTTTTTTGATTAGAAGTCCATTTTGGTATCAATTTATTTTATTACTTTATGTCCCGTGGGGAGTAAACCTGCTCAAGGTCGTTTTATAGGAGCTTGATTTTATTTAGAAGCTACAGATAAATGTCAGAACACAGTGCTCAGTATTTAATGATTTGATTTCATATAACCTCCTGTAAAAGAGATCACATTGCTTATCATCATTTTTTTTAAAAATGTTATTACACATTTAGCCATGAAACCTCTATAACAGTAAGAAGTAAAAGAGCGCTTTACCTTCTCCAAGGCTGTTCAGAAATCTGCTGCAAGGGTTCTAACGCACATTAGCAAAAGAAAGCAAATTATACCTGTTTTGTCATCTCTTCACTAGTTGGTACACAGTCCGGTGTAGAATTCATTTTAAAATTCTGGTCCTTGTTTTTAGAGCCTTGCATGGACAAACTACTCTTTACATCTCTGAATTGACAGCTTTATCCTTCCACCCGTAGTCTTAGTTCATCAGGTCAGAAACTATTAGTGGTTCCCCACACTCATTTTATAACCAGAGGGGATCAAACATCTCAAGCAGTGGCAATGAGGCTATGGAATGCCTTGCCTCCCTTTCTACTTTGTTTAAAATCTGTTGATTCTTTTAAAAAGCAGTAGAAGACTTTTAGTTAGACGAAGGTTTTATGGTTGTCTAATTGGCTTTTCCTATGTATTTCTATGTTTTATATACTGTATCTTACTTTATTGTGAAGCACTTTGCAATTTATCTGTGAAAGGTGCTATATAAATAAACTTTACTTACTTACTTATAAGGGTTTCACAAAAACAACTTTGTGTGACTCTACAATATGACTGCAGTGCAACATCTATTTACCAAGTTGAACTAGATCCTAAAGCTTTCTGAGAACTTCTTTCACCTCTGCCAACTGCTCCATATTACCCTAACAGAAATATCAGTGTCATGCTAGTGAGACCAGGTCCAAAGGAAAAACAACTTGAAAATAATGCAAAAATTTTGCTTAACAGTTTAACTTTTACATTTAAGTATATAGAGGGTCCATAAAACCATGCATATTTTACTAATCACAAAATATTTTCATTTACTACATTGGAATTAAACTGAACTCCTATCAATTCAATTTTATTTATATAGCCAAGTTATAGTTACCTCATATAGATGCCTCTAAGTTGTCTCATTGCCTTTTTATAAAATAGAGCAGGTCTACACTACTCTTTCTGACTATTATTTACCGAGACCCAACAACAAAACCTATAGTCGAGGGAGGCAGCCAGCTGCCTTGATCGGATTGGTTGGGCAGGTAGGTCACCCAAGTTATATATCCTAAATGCTTGCTGCAAGTTTAGCTCACTGCCTGGTTTCATTTGGCTCGATTGATAGAATAAGTGGGAATTATCTGCATGACAATGAAAGTATCTTAAAGAGGTGTTATTATGCTCATTTTTAGGTTCAAAATCTTAATTAGGAGTTGTACCAGAACAGTTTTACATGGTTTACTTTTCAAAAAACACCATATTTTTCTCATGCTGCACATTGCTGCAGCTCCTATGTTTCTCCCTATGTGTTGTACGCTCTGCTCTTGAACTACAGAGTGATGCATCTTACTTGTACAAAATCTTTGTTGGGAGTTGCACATGCGCAGTTCCCCGGTAAGGACTACTAGTCAATCAGAAGCAGAGAAGGGCGGGTCGTAAGAGACAAGGTAGTCTGATCCAAATCAAAGCCAGTTCAGACTGCGATCACATGCTAGCAGATGGTAGAAGTTATTACCAGTCCACAACCACACAACATCACTGTTCCACATCTTACCATTAGGACTAAACATTGAACTGTTGTCGGTGTTCTGACAATCTGTGCTGCCTTGCCGAAAAATGCTACCATAGCGCAAATCGATAGACTCGACTCTACTCGGCCCTGCTCCATTTTCCATTGCAGATAGTACCCAGAGATAGTACGTAGCTTGTCATCATAGCGACGCCGCACACTACTGCCGCGACGTAATACGACACACACACCAGCGATCCACTCATATCCTTAAATATATACAGTCTACGGTTAAAACGTTTCTATATTACTCAGAATGTAGAGACAGATAAGTAGTATGAAAACCTTCAAGCTGTGTTTTCCTCTGCCGTTGTTGCTGCAGCAGTCTGTGTGACTGCGGCTGGCCGGCCACACACGCTCCTCCCGCGGGTTGGTGCAGGCTTCCCACGCAGCCACTTTCGGAGCTCCTCAACTTCAAAAATATTTAAGCATATTTTTGTTCCGGCATCACTTCTCAAAAACTATCAATATTCAAAATCTACACAGCTGATTTCTCACCTCAAAACTTCTCAGAAGTGGATTTAGTGATGAAATACCATACGAAAACTGTAAAATATAAAACTTTCTGTTGCTGGCCTCTGTCAGGCGCAATGATGATGCAGTGAATAGTGAATATTTTCTCTGACCAATCAGCAGTCTGTCGTGTTTCACGTTACATTTTAGTATCCCTCAGCTCGCTTGGAACCTCAACGGAGGTGAGGTGATACGAAAAAAGTACCTTGAAGCAGGAACAGGTAGGCCTACACCATTTCAACAATGGAAACCCAAACAAAGGCGGGTCGAGCCAAAGGGCCTCCGCTCAGACTAGCTTGGTCTGAGGGCGTGCCTGATGTATTCTCCTGACACGTTTTCATTGTGACATCACAAGTAAAGGAAGTGAAGGGCTGGACTACAAACGAGCTGTTTTCAAGCGGTTCAGAGCAGTGCTTTCTGTGGGATACGGGAACTCCCTTTGGGCTGGACTGGGCTTTTTCACTGTGCCAACCTTTTACATGCACAGAAAAGATATATAACTCAATAAAGGAGAGGGGAAAAGCCAAAAAGCATAATACCACCTCTCTAAGTGTTTCCTAATAATATTGCCTAATGGAAGCATTTTGTATAAAATGAATAGGATTGGTCCAAGGACTGGACCTTGTGGAACTCCATAACTAACTTTTGCATACATTAATTTCATTCAAAGATCCCTTCATCATTAACATGCACAAACTGAGATTGATCTGATAAATGGGATTTAAACAAGCTTAGTGGATTTGTAATTTTTACCAGTGCTGTTTTCTGTGCCATGAGGCACTCTAAATCCTGAAAACATAAAGCTATTATTATAAGTCACACAACTGATTGGCAACTGCTTTCTCAAGTAAACAAGTCAGAAAAGGTAGGTTATATAGGTATCTAGATGGCTAAAAACCAAGAGGTTTAATTACAGCTGACTTTAAAGGACTGTGGCACACAGCTGTTACTGAAGACAGATTGATCATATCTAGTAAAGAAGTGCTAACTAAGGGTAAAACCTCTTTAGGCAGCCTGGTTGGGCTGGGGTCCAAGAGACAGACTGATGGAGCTCAATGAGAGAAAATCAGCCTGAATATATATCAGGTGTTTCCAAGGTTCTTGAGTTTAAACATGAATAGGTACCAGTTGAAGGCAGGAAGTGATTAATTTTGTCTCTAACAATTAGAAATTTATCATTAAAGAGGCTCATGAAGTTGTTACTATCGAGGGCTATAGGAATTCATGGCTCAATAAAGCTGTGACTCTCTTTCAGTCGGGCAACAGTGCAACATTTTCCTTCCAGGCTGCTCTGGTATTTCGGAGGGCATTCCTTTACTATCTTGCCAGACTAAATAAGATTCTTTGAGATTGGTGGAATGTCATTTCTTTTTAAAGTTATTGCGACGTTTGCTTTACTTTGCGAGTTAGGGGATAATACCATCAAGCTAGCCTTTGTTTTATTAGCATCTTTTTTAGAAGTGCGATAGAGTTGAGTGTCATTCACAGTGTAGTAGTATAGGAGTCCTCTGTTATTAAGCATTCAAAAGTTATTTAAAAAATGGTCAGAGAAAAAAGGATTCTGTGAAAATGTTGAATTTCAATGCATGTATATGATTAAAACAGTGAGAGGGTTTATGAACACTTTGACAGAAGCCAATCAAATCTAGTAATAAGATAAATGCAGTACTAAGACTATCATTATCAATGCCTATGAATTTTCAAATTATATACAATAATTACTTTATTTCTTCTAAAGATTAAACTTGATTTAAAAAACTTGATTGATAACTGAGAATTCAGAAAATAATTCTGAATATGTACCAGGAGCACAGTAAACTGTGGGGTGGTGATGGCACAATGGATAAGACTACGCCTTTGGTGTGAGATGTTAGGAATTATTGTTGTGAGCCAGGTTCAGGTGTGAAGAAGTTTCGGAGACTGATGAAGACTTAACATAGTATAGTTTATTGAGCCCGGCCGAAGAGATACAGTGCCAGCATACAACATGTGAACACGTCAAATGCCAACACCAAATCTGAAGGATAACATCTTGTGGTCCCTT
>JAPMOB010220193.1:0-12008 GCA_029875015.1 Lepomis gibbosus | reverse complement strand
TTGTTAAGCGTCCTTGGGTTTGTGAAAGGCGCTATATAAGTCAAAGTTATTATTATTATTATTATTATTATTATTATTATAATGTTTCCTTTTATTGCATAGAAAGCTCTTCTTGCTTTGTCCCTCAGGTCTTTCACAGCCATGTTGATGTTTCCTGTGTATGTAATGTTGAGGCCAAGGTAAGGTAATTTAGTGGTGTGTAAAGAGAAATTGTGTGAAACCTGATTTGTGTATTGTTTCTGAAAGATCATTATCTTAGTCTTTGCTGTGTAACTTCGCATCTAACTCTCAGCAAAAAAACCCCAAAAACTAATCAAAGGAAAGAAAGAAAAGGGAAAAGGAAAGTTATTGCACTGTTATAGTTCATTTGAGGATATTTTCTCCGAAAGTGGTAAGAACCTCCTTACCACTTTCGGAGTCATAATTAATAAGACAAACACGCAGCACTCCCACTCACATACACACACGCAAATGCACACTTACACACTGCACACTGACAATGCACGCACCCCAGACAGTGCCATCTTTGCTGGCTAACTCTGGTTCATCGTTTCATCAGCGCGGCATGGTGTCCTCTATGCATGCCTTGAGAAACATGGAGGGACATGGCTGGAGCATTTAGTGCACTGCTCACATCTTCAATAGCAAAGAGAGCCACCAGAGAAGACTGCCACCCCCTGAGGGGCACTATGCACCTCCTAAGTGGATAACTCTGCGTTGTCACAACGTTTTCATAAAGCTCAGTGGGACAGGGCTGTGTACTCCTTTCATCACCAGCAAAACCAAATGAGCTTTGTCAGGCTCGCTAATGCCCGCTGGTGGCTCTGCAACTTTCACTGAGCGTCTGCACACGTTAGTCTATGTATGTACTTCCTTTACTGTGTGTCTGTGAGGTAGGAGGTTTGGGGGAGGGGGAGGGTGTCTTAAAAAAATTATCTTATCCTATTGTTACTCGCTCTGCCCCCATTTGTTGGTAGAGCAGTTCACAATGTGGTCAGAGCTGGTCAAGGGCAGAATTGGACTCTTAACTCAGCAGGTCAGCTGCTCTAATTGCTGCCGGTCATTGGTTAAATGCCNTTCCCTCTCATGCTGAGTAGGGACATAATAATGATGAGGGGGAAAGATGGAGAGCGAGGACACGATGTAATCAGGGAGGAAAAAAGTGGAGATGAAGCAGCCATGAGATTAATGTGAGGCAGAGGAATGTGTTCAAATGTGCATAAAGACACTGTATCAGAGGGAAAACAGGGGCGATGATGAGTTGATCACGAGAAGGGTGACGATGGTTTACTGACCAGCAAGCCACAAGTTCACAAGTCCTGCAAAATCTTACTTTTACCAGTCATTACATTCTCTAAGCTGCAAAAACACGAAGGCTGTGATGAAGACTAGAACGGAAGCTAAAGCGGTTGGATGGGGACTGATGAAGGCTGATAATGAGGGATGTGGCAGGTTGACTAAAAACACACTGAGAGTAATTAAAACCATAGCTTTGGCTTTTAACCACTCAGTATTTTCTTTTCTCTGATCTTTGAGGTTTCCTGATGTCAACACACAAATCTCTTTGATTGAGTGCATTACTCTCCGGCAGGCTTGGAGTTAAACCACCTTTTTTCCTGTTCTAATCTGCAGCCTCATTACAATATGAATGTGCCGAAAGAAGCCCATGCGGATCTTTGCTGGGATGTCAGTTTCTTCAATAGAGGCTGAAGCAGCAGAGGTGTGGAAAAGGAGGGAGCAAGGCAGGGGAGAAGTTACAACAGCACAGGGATAATAAAGGATAATGTTTTGGCTTTGATGTCTTGTACCTGTGTCTTTGATGGCCCACTTAAAATCCCAATACAACATGTTTATACATACCGTCTCTCGGTTGTGTGTAATTGCATATTCATCTATGCATTGTGTTATCTTTTAGAATACCCACTTAATCTTGGCTTGTACTTCTTATTCTCCTTTAAAAACATCCCTTTTGCCTTGTTCTGTTTCCTCTTCTATCCGATGCATACTCTCTCTCTTTCTCTCCTCTCTCTCTCTATGATATCCATCTCTGCAGGTTCTCTCCTGGTAGGTGGTTAGACGTTAATCCCTCCTGTGTCTGGGTCTGATCGCTCCCACCTCACCGCGGCTATGACCCCCTTGGCGTAAACCTGCATCCTTCACATGAACTTACCTGCAAGCCGGCACACACACTCCGCTTACTCACCTCTCTTTCCTATCATCCAAATCCTCTAATTTCCACTCTCTCCAGCCTATTATGGTTTACGCACCCCATCCTCTTCTAGTTTCTGTGCCCTGATCTGACCTTAAAATCAGACCTACAATTCAAGACATTTTAATACATTTTCAAGGTCTTAAATTGTTTATGCTGCATGCCCAGGTTAGTAGCATAACATGGATTTTAACTGCTTTAATAATTATAATTGAACTTAACAATTAATGTTGTCAATTTTCTTACTGTAACTGTCCTTTGCATTGAGACTGTCAAGCATAATTTCATTTCTTTATTGTGTCATTATTATGTATTATATGGTCCTTTATTATGGTTTTAGATCATAATTATAAAAATATTTAACCATACTTTCCTGCCTTTTGTCAACGGAATAACGTTTATTGGAAAAGTTCTACATCATCTCTATATATATTTTTCAACATGCATCCCAATGGACTTCCTTTTCAATGATATCTAAAGGACCCGTGGGAATTCAACTTTTGTAATTTGAAGTCCTCCTTCCCACTTTATCTTATGATCGTCATCATCATTATTGTGTTCCTCAATCTCCAACCTCCAACCCCCTCTGCCCCTTAACCTGCAGTACCCAGCTAATGGCAGTCATCTTCAGAGAAACAGACAACAACATAAAAAGGAGTATAGGAACAAAACATAGACAGCCAATCCCACGTCAGGGCTGGTGCTGATCTAAATATTGAACAAACATCTTACAAAGTATTAAACTTTCACACACCTGACACTCTTAGTGACTGTATGTGTATATAGAAACAGATACATTCAGAAATGTATTGTCAGCCTGCATACCTGATGATACAGAGGCTATATAGTTTTCCACCTGTTTTATTTCATTTATTAATAGTACAGTCTGTGTGCGAGTCCATTTGTGTCCTTGCTTCTGCATGTTAATTTGGTTCCTGGGTACACATGTTCAACAGGTGAGTGGACTGTTGATAGATTGTGTTAAAAAAGGCAAAAAGAGACCGGAAAATCTGATTGCAAATATCCCTGGCATGTCACTGAAAACAAAGCACTGCACACCACGGATGATTTATGACGCTTCATGCAAGCATTCATATGTTTTGAAGGAAAAAAAAAACATACAATGCCAATTTGACATACCATGTCTAAGACTTGTCTTAAGATATACATAAATTCCCTAAATAACAATCTCCTCCACACTTCAGCAGCCACATACAGTGTTTTTATCTCATTTCATCACACCAAGAGAATGTATAAAATATGGTATACAGCTCTTCTGGAACTATTTAGGCGAACTCGTGTTTTTTGGCATGACACGCTCACACACATGCACCACAAGATGAAAAGCAGCGGGTATAAAAAAAATAATAGGCAGTTACAGAGTCAATCTATAACTAGGCTGCGTCAAGCCCGCCTCATCTGTGCAAACACACACACACACAGCCGATGGGTAATTTTAGCAGACAAAAGAACCAAGCTGTGCACCGACTATCATCTTAATGCACCCTGACACAAATGAGTGGTTTTGACACAATACCTTTCGATCACAATGTGTTTGTGTTTGCTTTAGCTCTGCCACTTCAATCAAGGCCTCTTTGTCTGCCTCTTGCCAATTTGTTGGCTCTCAGGGAGGCACAGAACTGTCTTAAGAGCATTCAGTGTCATAACTTCAGACCATCTCAGAGATGGGCTTGGTCTCACTCTGGTGACTTTTCTATGGAGTGTAACTTCCTATATGCACAGTAAGTGTGGCAGCTAAAGATGAGAAAATGAAAGGACATAAAACTAGGCACAAAATTGGACACAATTGCAACACTAGAATCACCAATGGGTCAAATTTACCTGCGGCTTTTTTTCGCTAACTTTGTTTCAATATAATGTTCAAGTCCCCCAAGACTTTTCATAAAAGTGTGTTATGTAGCAACCCCTATTGTTAAAAAATGTAAAGATAAAGCCAAATTTATAAAAGCCAGTGGGTAAAATTGATCCCTATAGAGAATGCAATCATTTTCATGCTATTCATTTTGTGCATTTAGATAAACATCCTACGTTGTTATTTGCAACAACTTTTCTACTACAGACATTATAATTGACCCTTCGCTAAGCCACGCCCCCCTTAGTTACTGTTGCTAAATCCGACAAACTGTCGGACCAGCACGGCGCTGCCAATGTCTATTACTGCACTCCCTGGAGAAATATTGTCTAATTTTTGGAAAAGACAATCTCAGATAGAAGCAGACAGTTTTTACATTAAAAGGTTGTATTCAGGCTGTCAAATTGACTCAAAGTGACATGAAAAAAATTAAGACAGAAGCTAAAGCCTAATGATCACAGAGTAAACGTGAACCACTATATTAATATTGTTTATTGAGAAAGAGGACAACGATATTAATGATTAACACTGTTCATGCACATCCTACTTTCAGCCTCTCTGGGTAGCGACTGTAATCATTACAGCCCCAGGAACAGTGTTTGTTGTATTTTGGAAAAATATGGCAAAAAGAAAGTTAGAAAACGACTCCTTTTGCATTAGCGTCAATGGAGCACAGACCTCAGTAAGAGTGAGTCCTATACTCCACTGTGATTGGCCAGCTGCGTATTCGGGGCGTGGAGTGAAGGAGAGTCTGACGGTGGGGGCTGGGCAATGTGTTCTGGGTTGATTCTGCATCTGACGGGTCATTATCTGACAGCGATCCACTTGCATGAAGTAAACATGCAGAAAAGCTGCTGCTTTTTTTGTAGGCTACATGATCATCAGAACTAATGCTGCAGCAGCCTAGTTTTTCCTTGTGATAGAAGTGTGTTTTGCAGTTCGTTCAAGAGAGCTTCGGCTCCCACTTGACCTGCAGAGGCTATATAGTTTTCCACCTGTTTTATCGTTGGGTAAAAATCTACTTTGAATTTTGGAATTGATTCCAATTGTTTCTTGTGAATAAATAGTTTTGTTTGGACTTTTTTGTAGCTATGTGTAATTCTCTGGATGCCCGATGGAGTCCAGAAAAACAAGCAGAACAGTAAGAACTAGACTACATTATTAAGCTATTATTTTTACCGCCTATAAAACACTACAATAGTCGTTTTTCTAAATTGTATGCTGCATTTAAATTCAAGTTGTGTTTAGAACATAACTAGGGTATAACATCTACAACAGGAGTGAGTGGATGACATTAAAAGAGCCACTGTGTGTGAACGAGCCTATCACAGATACAGAGCGCAGGCGATCGACCTGCACAGTGAAGGCATAATGAATAGAATAGATTAAAACATTCTGTAAATGCCTGAAATGTGGGGATGATGTTTATAGTAAATGCATAACTAAGGTGCTGAATGATTGCCAAAGTGTGTTGGAGCAACATGTAAATTTTACCCGCTATGGCGGTTATAGGTTTACAACGAACCCTGGCAGTTCTAGTGTTAAAGTGACAACTACTACTACTTGGTACTTGGTTTCTTCCAATGAATATATACATACAAGCATAAAGAAAACCAAACACATATGCAAGCAAGCACACACACACACACACACACACACACACACACACACATAAAGACTTTGCAGATACTTGGCTACTGACAAAATGCTTACACACCTCTCTGGGTGCCAATGCCTGGAGTCAAATTATCCAACACTTTTCACACAGGGAACACTTACACAACTCTCTCCCCGCGGGGGCTACATTGAAGGTGTCCTTTTGCTAACAACGCTATCATGGGGACACACACCCACATGTGTACGCACACACATTCCTGAACACTCCAACACCAGTTCCTACTCGCATGCAGACACACAACTGTGTGCACACCGATGGAGTAATTACAGACATTTTAATCACTGAACTCTACTCCTGTGAGGCACAGCAGACATAGCAGGGAGTGGGCACACGAAG
The DNA here is from genome assembly GCA_029875015.1 of Lepomis gibbosus. Classification (NCBI taxonomy): domain Eukaryota; kingdom Metazoa; phylum Chordata; class Actinopteri; order Centrarchiformes; family Centrarchidae; genus Lepomis; species Lepomis gibbosus. The sequence continues at coordinate 5,912 of JAPMOB010220193.1, read as the reverse complement.
AGGCCCTTGACTGATTTCAACCTTGGCTTAATGATCGTTGTTTGAGCCTGAATGCTTTGCTGCAGCTACTCTGGCAGATGCCACTTCTTTTCGGGAGCCATGGAAGAATCAAGAATACTCTTTTGTGTAAAACATTGACATTGTGTTTTGGGTTTAAATAGATTGAATGCAGCACTTTTCTATTCCTGAGTATAAATAAAGACATTCAGGGTTGTAATATTCGCACAAGTATTTGTTCAGAAATTGGATGGATAAGGAACATAAAAATCATTACCAATATTTAAGAAGAAGGAATGTTAGTTTTAAGCCTTATGCATTATGATACGATTTAATTTAAAAAGGAACAAATGGTACATTTCATTTGTCTAATCAGTCCCACATTTTATTAAAAGCAATTGTGGGGCTTGGATTGTTTACCACTTAATCACACAGGATTTGCCAGTGAAATAGCTTAATCCAGCTAAAACCAAACCTCCAGCTTTGACTCTTTTGGATTGCATTGCACACAAATCAAGAGACATAGCGTGGCAGGGAAAAAAAACCTTAATCACTTAAACTAAGAATATTAAAAATATATAATAGAGAGACTCATACTGCATCACTTTCCCCTCAGACTGCATAAGACTCTGACTTTTCCGAACTCCCTTATCAAAGATGGCATACTGGAAGTATGGAAAACAACAGGACTGGCTTCCTGGGATCATATCACCTGCGTTCTGTTCCACATTGGTGGAGGTAGACGAGGAGGAGCACACAAAGCCGAGTGTGTTGTAGATTGCTGGGCCGAGCTCCCTGAGAGGACGAAGCCTCTCCTTGACCCCCCCTGTGCCTTGCAGTTCAGTAGATTAGCTGGAGCACAACAGAGGCCAGTGCTATCGCCATCTTGCAGCCTCCTCAGCCCCACTGGCCGCACAAGATATCACACACACACACACACACAGATACACAAACCCAAGCACACACAAATCTTTTAGCTGCTTGCGGCATACGCATGAGCCACCTACCCACACACACAAACAATATCTTTGGCCCTTATTCCTGTCACTGTGCCTGAAGGTTCATTAGTGACACTGAGGCCACTTCAATAGGAGAAGCACTTTCAGAGCACAGTGCACACACACACACGCAACACACACACACACACACATACACACAACACACACATACACACACACACACACACACACACACACACACACACATCAACTCTGACACGCTTTACTGATTCTATATATATAAAATAAGTACACACATATTCATGCCCATACTGTATCTGTATGCCTTTGAGTTAACATGTGTACAAAGATAAAACAGTATTTGTCTCTCTGACCCTTTCTGACTGAGTCCATGTGACTGCAGTCGTGTGCGGCTCTAAACTTGCATCAGCCAGCAGGACTCCATACTGTAAAAACTGATGTCAAGATCAACAATTCACTGCCTAATTACTTCAAGGTCAATTACAGCAGCACTCTGCTTTGAAGTTTTGCAATGCAACATCAAAGGTGTTTTTTTCACCTCAGGATTTCAAAGCAGCAAGATGCCATGGAGTAATGTAACAAAAAAAGTAAGGATGTGAAAATGAGGGTAGACGTTCTGGTTACATGATTTTCAATGCAAGGATAGGAAGAGAAGAACATGAGAGAGAAAGAGCAACATTTGTCATATTTCTGCTTTAAGATATTGCACGGGACTTGTCACACATGGTGCACAAGGTAAACACCATGTTGGTACACCGGTCTCTGATACAATCCCCTCGAGAACAGGTCACTGTGATGATAATGGCACTATCCTGGCAAAAGTTCAAATGCTGGCAAAAATTCAGGCAAAAGTTGCGGTTGTGGGGGATAATTAAATGATCCCGCTGTGATCAAATATAACATGTGTTCTGTAATTACCATTTGCGTTAAGTCTTTTGGCTTATTTGTTATTTTCTAACGATGCCTCGCAGATGACTTTGAAAAGTACATGCAGAATGTCACAATTTAGAATCATTTTGAATAAAACCTCATTACTGAACCGTGTAAATGACTATAATATGGAATAAGAAATCATTACCAAAGAACTATTAGGGGATTGGATTTGTTCAAGTATTTGACTTTGGACATTTCTTCTATTATTCAGATTGTAATATAATTTGTCAAATTATTCGTTAAAGTGGCCATGCTGAGACTGTTAATGCAGTCTCAAATGCAGTGAGAGTTTCTGGATCAACTTACTGTAGGCTGGGCACGATTACAATACCATACACTGTGGGAGGCCTCCATAGTGCTGTGACTTTTGATAAAGATTGGGAAATTAGACAAATCACACAGCATCTGATGACAGAGGTCGCTATCCTAGCTGAATTTCAGCATGCAATTCAACTCTCCTGTGTGCGGATGGCCCGAAAGTAATTGCACATCCTTGACATCTGTTTGCTTGTGACATTTCACATCTTATTTCGAAGGGGCTCATCTGCCAAGTTTCATGAAAATTGCTCACTTAATGTGAGCTAAATTACCAGTGGTTTCTTACAGCAGTGCTTCTCTAACTCTTTCACAGCAAGGACCCCTAAAATGACACAAATTAGACCACAGACCCCTATTTTAACACGGGTTCCCCACTCCGATGGGATTTTTGCTTTTAGATGTTTTATAACATAAAATGTATGAAACCCATGACCAAAATAGTCACACATGCTGCCCTTGTGTAAGCTATGGATGGTATTATAGTGAAAATAAATGTACTTTTTACTGGGAAGCCCCTGGAACCACCTGAAGTACCCCTGGGGGTCATTGAACCCCACTCTGTCTTACACTTACAGTATTCCATTTACAAATGAAGAGTAGGACCCCATGTGTTGCACAGAACATACTCACAAAAATTATACCTAACTTACACACAACCGGGCACACAGAACAGTAATGGTGGGTCATCCTTTATAAATATTAAAAACATTGATTTATTGTCGGGCTGTGATAGGAACAAAACTAAATATTTATCCACGTGGATAAAGGACTAAAAGTAACACTAAAAGAAGGTTCTCTGCTAAGAGGATAAAGATAAACCGATAAGCGTTGGAAAACCTAAACATGAATGAGAAAGATGGCTCTATTAGGACAAAACTTATGGTTGTAATTAAATTCTCTGTGAAATGTGTGCGTGTAAAATCAGTTGTCAAAAACTGATCTTCTCCTAATGTAGCTGTGGTTTCTTAGCTTGTCTAAACCCCAAACATACTTTGAGCAATCCACTTGCTGAAATAATGCCCAAACTAGAACACATGTCCGACTGTCTGTGCTGCCTGAAGTCTTGGCGTAGTCAGACAGACAACAGTTTAATAACACAAGGTACCTCTAACCAGGCTAACACTAGCGAGTTACATGAACGCTAGCATCAATTAATGCTATTTCCAAACTACTCTGGCTTTAATTCCTCCTGTAGGAAGGCAATAACTTAAGTCATAAGTTCTTGTACTTACTATGAAATGTGACTATTCAGTGCTGTGGAAATTCTAATGGATGTTCCTAACCTTTTCTTCACCGAATAACTTCCCAACATCTAGAATCCACATAATTGTCTAGTTGTTTACCTCCTGATTGGGCAGATGATTGTCAGCCCTACTACTTGCATGCGCAAGTGGGAGAAAAGGCCGGGATGGGGGGTTATGATAAATCCATCTCCCTGTACCTCCCTACATTAGCATTGCTAATGTGAGTAAGTGGTTTAGGAGTGGTGCCATGAGGAATACCAAGTCAATCTGGCCACCAGTGAATGTGTAGGGGTTGTCTGTAGTTAGATGGCTTCACGCTCACTATCCTGAATGTCAATGAAGAACTGCCAACTACTCCGCTACTCCTTCATCAGGGGTCACACAGAAAGAGGGAGGGAACTAACTGCAAGCTGTGTGTGTGTGACAGGGTCTGTATTTCTGTGCTGAGTGGGTCGATGTGTGTACGCATGCTTGTTCATGCAGGTAGGTGTTTGTATGTGTCTGCATCGGCTTCTGTGTGTGTGTGTGTGTCTGCGTGTGTGGGATAGCAATGTGTTCCAGTGTCGTTTTTGGAACGCAGCCGTTAAATAGACCTGGTGAGGTGTTGCATCCTTTATAGGGAAGGGTACAGAGGGGACATGAGGGAAGCCAGCAGTGCTGACATCCCCCTCTTGCCCTTGAGCGGGAAGCCTTCCCATACCCTCACCACACGTTCCCTCGGCTCTTGCCATCATACCTGGAGGTGCACTGTGACACGGTACCAGAAAGCCCAGATTGTCGCCTCTTTTCTGACAGCCCTTGAGTTTTTAGGCATCCATCACCCCTGACCCACCCACTGGTGCCGCAAAGCATCTTCCCCACGATGCAGCAGGGCAAGATGAATGAGCCTTTGTTGTAACACTCCATAGGGTGGCTGACGATCCCATGAGCAGCCACACTTAAGCTGAGTAACTTCTGGAGTGCTATGGCCTGATATTTCTGAAGTGATATATGGAATCTAAATACTGTGTGGGCTGCATATTACCACGAAGCCACAAACTTTGCGTAGATTTCATGCTGGGTGACTCTCATAACCCAAATTTTATCTGTATCTTTAAAGTAAGGATTTATTAGGGTGTGTAATCTGCTATGTAAAACACTTTGATTGGTTGAGAATATGAAAGTAGCCTATAACAAAAATCTTTGTACTTTACAATAGATTCCCACAGGGGATCAAGTCCCATACTCTTCAGTAGGTGTGTTCTACATATACACACTCTACACTGTCTAAATTACAGAGGAGGCTTGTTTTAACATTCTTTCAAAGTGAAATGGATGTATGACCTATGTTCAGCCACATGATTATCGTAATCTTTAGGATAAAAATACGTAAAAAAGTAGTGCCTTGCTCAGGTCTGACAGCTTCTTGGTGGTGAGAGCTATCCACGTTGTAATCATTTCAATTCACACCATTCCCTGAGGACATGGGAGAGAGATGTGGAGATAGAGAAAGGTGGACCGACATAGAGAAAATGTATGTGAGTGAGAGACAGGGAATTGAGACTGTCTGAAGCTTAACTTTTTTTTGTCAGCTGACAGCTAATATTTAAAATGGTGCTCTGTCTGTCTGAAACTTGAATTGCTCTGCTTCACTTCTGTCTGATACTGCAATACTATATGTGAAAGACGCTAGGCTAACGTACCATGCTGCTCACACTATATATAAAGCACTTTGTGTCTGAATCACTCCATTTTAGCACAAGACTTGTGTCTCTCACACAACCTATAACCTCAGAAAAAACGTATATCTACACATTTACATGTCTGCTGCCATATACATTGACCTTCTCTCACCATGTAGAGTGTAAGTACAAGTGATTTCTAGATACAGCATCAAGGCTGTCAGGAAGAGTCAGGGAGGTCACCAGTCTGCATGCATTATTTAACAGAGAGGCGGACAGCAGGTCAGGACCTGGTGGAGGAAGACCTGCCACTCTGTGAGGCCCGGCTCAGTGCCAGCAGTCGCCCTCCTCTGGCCAGAGTCAGAAATGTGGGAGGTATATTCTCTCTCCCTATTGTATACAAAAATACATGGTTTTCTGTTGCACATACTGTAGCACATTAGTTTTCAGACGCCATATTCAGCCTGAATATAAATTTATGTTAGAGAAGAGAAGATATCCTCAAGTTTTTTTAAACTTTATACTTTATTCAGTCCCATCACTGGGAAATTTGTCTTGGACAATGTGCAGCGTCAGTACATACAAAAACAACATACGTTAAAAACAAGTGGAGACACAGTGACAATCGATACATACAATAAATAGACAAGAGAGGTAAAATAAATTCAGACAGACTGGCAATTCAAAGTACTTTATCTCTATTTAAAGGAACACTCCGACTTTTTGGGACTTTAGCCTATTCACCTTATCCCCCAGAGTTAGATAAGTCCATACATACC